>JAWRVF010001000.1:0-124818 GCA_036785485.1 Physcomitrellopsis africana
AAATAAACACTTTTTCTTCTCTCATCTTTATTTGGATCTTGAATGGATTTATTTTACTCCCAAGGAATCCTAGAGGGAATTTGTGAGAAAATCTCAGGGTACTACAAGGATTAGAATTGGAAATCTACGAGGAAATCGTAGGGTACTACAAGGGTTAGAATTGGAAATTTTATAAGGAGTCTCAATTGAGAGTTTACAAGGAATCTGAATTGAAAATTTACAAGGAGTCTAAATTGAGAATTTACAAGAAATCTGAATTGGGGATTTATAAAGAATCTGAATTGTGATTTTATAGGAAGTCTGAATTAGAAATTTATAGGAAATCTGTGAAAGAATTTCAAGGTATACAAGGAATCTAAATTGGAAATTTACAGAGAGTTTGAATTTATAGAGAGGCTGAATTGAGAATTTATAAGAGAATCTACGAAGAAATCTCAAGATACAAAGGGAGTTTTTGAATAGAAAATGAATAGAAAATCTATAGAGAATCTCTAAAAGAATCTTAGAAGAATCAAAGAATTTTATACAAAGAATATTTGAAGGGAACAAAAAGATTGATAAATAGGATTATTTGAATGAAATCACAAGGATATAAATAGAGATATTTCATCGGCCCTCTTTTTCTTTGCTTAATAAGCAGCCAGGATTCTAGCGATTTCTTGAAGATGGCTCTCTCTTTCACAACAACACTTGGTGCTTCCACTAAGAGATTCTTCAAGGTTATTAAGTGTTAATAAAAATGGAGGAAACAAGACTATTTAGGAAATATTGAGGAGATGTTAAAGGCATTTTTTTAAATATATAGAGAAGCAATCACAAGAGCAATTGAGGATGCAACACGTGAAAATAGAAGAGAAAAATACTTCTAAAGTTCTATAATTTGTCATCAATTAAGCAAGAAGATTTGAAGAAAGAAACATATCCAAATATCTCAAAATCTATGTGGATGAAATGGAAATATATCAAATTTCTATTGATCCAGTATTAGTTCTAAAAGAAGCTATTTCCGATGAAACTCTTGAAGAACTTATCAAGGATATGAGGGAATTAAGAATTAAATTCAATCAATTAGAAAAAAAGGAAAGAGTGAATTCTCCTAAATTTCCAATAGAAACCAAAAAAATGGGTGAAGAGGTGTATGTATTGTGACAATGAAGATCATGACAGGAGGAATTGCTCAGCCTATAAAGAGGATTTGAAGAGAGACGTGATCTTCTTCAAGGAAGGCAAGATAAGACTCACTGCAATTGGAGAACCTGTTGAATTAAATTTTAGTAAAAGTGGGATGAAGAAGGTTGTGCAAGGCCACATTAGGAGTTCTAATTGTGCATCTATGGTTAAAGAAGCAAGTGTATATTCCATTATTGTGGAAATGGAAAATGTAGGGATTTCTACAATTGCCAACAAGGAGGTTATGTTTAGAGGTATACATGTTATTAGGGAGAAAACTGGATGGAGTAATCCAGTTGATGCTACAAATATTAAAGCTTATCTAGAAGTTCATGAAGAGAATGATGAGATCTAGGAGGCTATGATTGAAGTTAAAAGGGGCAAGATTATAAAAGAAAAGAAATTAGAGGAGTCCAATAACAAGAAGCAGAACCAAAGGTTGATGAATAAAAATCAAGAGAAGCAAATTATCACTTTGATGGAATTAGGGCCGTCTTTTTCTTATCTAGGTAAGAACACCACATTACTTAAAGAAAAAAGGTAGAAGGAAAAAAAGAAAGAAGATTCAAGGAAGGATAAAACTAAGAATATGATATTTAAATTACAATCGGATATTGAATCCTCTGTTGATATGAAAGGTATTCTTGAAGAAAGGATTTTAGATGCCAAAATTGAATTTTCTTTAAGGGAGGTTCTTGGTATAGCCAAGAAAGAATTTCTTGAGCTCATCATTGATGTTATTAAGAGGAAGATGCAAATTACATCTGAAGCAATGATGATGAAGGTTTTGGCGGATACAAAGGATACAAAAGAAAAAAAAGAGGTACAAGTATTTATCCTGTCTTGTGATAGTAAAGAAAAGGTTACACAAATTGAAGGGCACAAAAATTCTTGTATTAATGATATGAATGTATTTGGAAATGAGAAAGAATTTAGCAAAAAAAAAAGATTTGATACCCTTGATACTTCTACCAACAAAATAAATATAAAAGACATTAAAATAATTGGATGTGGAATGGAGAAGGCCAAAGGTAAAGAATATAAACAAGTAAAGGCCTCAATTTGTAAATAAAAAAGGAGAGGAGTTGAAGAGAAGCCTGCATTTTTTCATACATATTAGGCTAGGGCTACTACAAAAGCTAAGGTGAAGATTGAAGATTGTAAAAAAACCTATCCGGTATTAGTTGATCATGGATCTGAGATCAATATAATGTCTAAAAGCATTTATAAAAAAGAAATGTGGCCTATTGATACCAACCATGGATGGATAATAAAAGCTACAAATAATGAGAGGGGTGAATTATATGGAGTATGTCTAGCAGTAAGGATAAGAATTAGAAATGTGGAGGTGGAACAAAACTTCTTTGTACAAGAATTTGCTGCCTATCTTATAATTCTTGGACAACCATACATTACAGCTACAAGGATGGAGAGTAAGGTGCTAGATGACGGCTCATATTATGCAAGGATCAAGAGTTGTGATGGGAAGAGGTCAGTACAATTTTTGATTGTAATGACTAATAATGAAAGGAATAAAGAACAATTAAAAGAAACTTCTTTGATAACTAGTGATGATTTTTTGGGCTTTTGAGGAGCATCCTGGAGGATGGGGAGTCCAAAGATGCAGATAAGTCCTCTAGTTTTATACTTCTCAATGTAGATAGGTTTAAAAATGGATTTTTAGATTATACAAAATTTGGAATTTTAAAGTTTTAAAGAGTTGAGAATTTGAATTGTAAATATCAAAGATATATGAAAAAAAATCAAAAAAAGCTAAAAAATATGGATTTGGTTTCAAGTGATGAATTTATTTTTGGAATGAGTGATGAAGAAGGTTTAGAAGAAGATTTAAATAGTGTTTTAAAGAGCTTCAAAGACTTAGCATCTGGAGAAGGATATAATTAAATATGAAAGAATATTTATGGATTTATATTCAAGAGAATTGTATGAAGCAATTAGAGAATCTACTTCTAGGCCGAAGACAATTAAGGATTGTAAAATTGAATAAGAAGCAAGGATTAATACCAAATATAAGACAGTGGCTAAGAAGATTAAACCGATTGCTACTCAATTACCTCTTAATATTTTAGAACATATTGAGAAAGTAGTAAAGGAACCAAGTCTTAGGAAATCAGGGAGGATTGGTCACAAATTTACTCAGGAATCATTGAATAAATTGAAGATTGGAGGAAGTGAATTTCTAATCAAAGAAGAAAGGGTGAAGTTTTTAGAAATGATATTTAAACATGGTAAGGCTTTTGCTCTTGTACTAGAAGAAATTGCTTGTGTTGATCTAAGTGTTGTCGGACTAATGGTTATTTTTATTGTATCTCATGTACCATGGGATTTGAAGCCAATTCTTGTACCAAGAGCTTTATTTCCAAAGTTGGTAGATTTACTAAAAAAAAAGGTGAGAATGAGGATCCTTGAACCTTCTATTGTACCTTATTCTAACCATTGATTTACCATATCTAAAAAATCTGGAGCACTAAAGTTTATTTAGGATATGCAACCAGCTAACAAAGTCACCATAAAGAATATGGATACTAGGCCAATTATAGATGAGGTAGCTGAGGCATTTGCAAGCCACTCTATTTATTCTATTGGAGACTTGTATTCGGGATATGATCAATTTCAATTAGCTAAAGAGAGCAGGGATCTTACTACAATGAAGACTTGATTGAGATTAGTACGCATGTGTATTTTACTACCGGGCACTACTAATTCAGTGGCACACATACAAAGTGCCATGAATCAAATTTTAAGAGATAATATTCCAGATAAGATAATTCCTTTCTTGGATGATATTCTGATTAAAGGTTGCAAGATTGAGGAAATGCATTCAAGACTAGATGAAGATAGATGCAGGATATTTGTAAAGAAGCACATTAATGATGTTGACCAAATATTAGCCAGACTTGAAGAAGTAAATTTAACTCTATCTCTTAAAAAATCAAGTTTTAGAGTTGATGAGATAATTGTGGTCAGATATTTGTGTGGCTCATATGGAAGAAAATCTAATCTAGAGAAGATTGATGCAATTTCAAATATGAAGCCATGCAAAAATACAATTGAGATAAGAAGATGCTTGGGAGCCTGTGGATTTTATCATATTTGGATACCTTATTTTAGACACATAGCAGAATCTTTATCTAAGTTATTGAGAAAAGGGAAGAAATTTTCTTGGAAACAAGAGTAAAATGAATCCATGAAAGAATTAAAGGTGGTTTTAAAATTACCACCAATATTGACGCAGGTAGATTATCAATGCAAGAGATTAGTGATTGTGATTGTGGATACAAGCTCGATAGCCATTGGATGGATTATTGGACAAGATGACAATAAAGATAATAGATTTGCTATTAGATTTGGAGCTAGAATTCTTACTGAGAGGCAAAGAGCTTATCCTTAGCTTAAAAGAGAACTCTGGGGTGCTTTAACTATATTAAAGACAAAGAAATTATTTGATTGGAACAGATGTAGTTTTGGAGATAGTTTGTTTACCTGTACTAGATATGATTTCAAATTGTTTGATTCCTGATATTCCTATGTTAAGATGGATAGTATATATCAAATCTATGAATCCTGTCTTAGTATATATTTTAGGAAAAAAGAATTGCATTGCAGATATATTGTTTAGAGCAAGATATTCCTATGAAAAAAAAATGCTTGCTTATAACAAGGATGAAAGGGTCGAAATAGGTTATATATGCGTAATGGGAATAGAAATCTCTACTGGTGAAATCTTACCTTTTCTTATAGATTTGTATGAGGGCAAATTATAGAACATTGATTTATACTTGAGTACTTTAAAGAAGAAAGAAGGTTAGACTAGAAAATATTTTAAAGAAATTAGACACCAAGCTTACGGATATATTTTGAAGGAAGGACTCTTGTGGAAGAGACCCAAAGTAATGGATGGAATTTCTTTGAAGGTTGTTGATGATGTTGATACTAAGCATCGAGTTTTAAGAGAGTTTCATGATACATTATGGATTGGACATAGGGGAATATGGACTACCTTCACCAAAATTAAAAAAAAATATTGGTGGAAAGGTATGTACAAAGATATAGAAGAATTTGTAAATTCATGTATAAAATATCAATTATAATCAAAGATTAGACACAGAGATGGTTTGTGTCCTACTTATCTATCTAGTATATACTTTCAATGGATGTTAAACTTAGTTGTTATGCCAACTGACATATGAGGTATGAAGTATTTAATTTTGGCATATGAAGAATTATCAAATTATATAGAAGAAAGAAATTTAAAAAATAAATGCACATAATTAGTCTATAGGTTTATTTTGGAAGATATAATGTGCCGTTATGGGAACATTAGAAGAATGAGGGCAGACAGGGGTGAATTAGATGCAGCAGGAGTACATGAGTTCTTTAAAAGGTACGCAGTCCAATTGAAGCTAGCTACAACTTATAATTAAAGCTAATGGAAAATTTGAGAGAGGACATCCTGTAATTATTTAAGCTTTAGTCAAGGCATGTAGAGGTAAAGCTAAACTTTGGCTTAAATTGTTGCCATTTGCCCTATGGACAGATAGGACTACACATAGTTCTGTTACAAGCTATATGCCAATAGAGTTGATGATGGGACAGAAACCTATGATGCCAACTGAGGAGAATGTATTTAGTTGGATGTTCTTGACCTGGGAAGATAACATTAACAAGGAAAGGTTATTAGAGCTTCGAATCAAGCAATTGGAGAGGTTACCTAAGGATCAAAAAAAGGCTATTGAGAAATTGAAGGATGCAAGATTACACAACAAGATCAGGTTTGACAAAACACACAAGTTGGGACCAAATTCTATTCAAACTGGTGATTGGATGCTTATATTTGATAATACATTGGATTATTAATATAATGTGTCACGGACACAAAATATAGACTTGAAATCTAAATAAGAAATTCAAGAAGAACTGGTAGGAATTGAAATAATATCACGGACACAGAATATAGACTTAAAATCTAAACAAGAAGTTCAAGAAGAAGTGGCAAGAATTGGATAAATCAGATGAATACAAAAACAACACCAGAGAGGTGAGCTAGAGCTCCAAGAGATAAAGTTGTCGAGACCGGTTATCAAATTAATTCAATATATATTTCCTAATGCATAGTTTTTTGCCCTTCCACCAACCAGGGAGCTTCCTCAAGCAACTTCCACCAACTAGGAAGCCAAGGTGCCTACCAACTAGAAGCCAAGAACTTCTACTAACTAAGAAGCTTCTCAAGCAACTTCTACCAACTAGAAAGATGTTAGAAGGCTTTGAAAGGTTCTAGAGAGTTTTAAAAAACTTCTAGAATATTCTAGAAGGTTCTAACAAGTATGTCCTTGATATCACCTCCTCCTCGAGCTTCGAGGTCTCCGAGAAGCCATTTGAGATGTATACTCACAAACGTAAGAAATCAAAAATTTGTCGCATAGTCTTTGCAATATACTCTAGTTGTCGTTCACAAGGAAGATGATTGATGGGTTCTTATAGCCACCAATAATGACCAATACCTTCCACTTGAGACCATGCTTGAATTTTTGTATCTTCATTGTGGAAACGACCTGAAAATATCGCTTTGCCACTATTTGCATGAGCTAGTTCAACTTCAAAGATAATTACAAGTGACCTGCTGCTTGGTATTCTTTGACGTCTTCTTGGCTCTTCTAATTCTTCATCTCGAAGTCGACATCGTAAAGTACTCGGTTGAGATGGTACCACTAATATAGTATCTACATTCTCATTAGCCATATCTAAATACACCTTGATATTAGATATCTTGATACTATGAAATACAACAAGTTATGTTTTGATAAGACTTGGATCTTTTTTCTATTCATTTCTCCAGAGAAGGCTTCATCTTCACGCTTCGTTAATGACCAACTTTTGATTTATTGGAATATCGTTGATGGAATTTCCGTACCTTTCGCAATGCATTGGCAAGATTTTTGACCAGTTCCCATGTTCTTTCATTAATATTGTAGCCGCTCCAATGCATAAAGTATTCTAATTTATTCATATTCTTCATTATTTTCAATTTTTATATTAGGTGGCGGACATTGCACTCTTTCAAGAAAAAACGATTCCCGATAAGGCTCTAATAGAGAAATATGAAAGAGAGGGTGTACCTTCATAGCAGGTGGTAACTCTAAGCGGTATGCCATAGGATTGATCTGCTTTTGAATAACAAATGGTTCCAATCTCCAGTAGTCTAACTTATCACATGGCCACTTGGTCTTGATATTCCATCGAAGCAGCCATATTTTATCTCCAATCTTGAAATTAGGTGCCTGATTCCAAAATTTATCCGCAGATGCTTTGTAAGACTCTTGGACAATTTGCAATTGAAGCTTCAATGTGGTTTGAAGCTCCGATAGCTGCTGCACCAATTCTTCAGCTGCTGGGTTGTTATTCGCTGACGGACTCAATAGATCAAGCTTCGGATGGTACCCATAGTTGGAAAAGAATGGTGTTTTTTGAGTTGACCCATGAAGGGTGTTGTTATATGCAAACTCGGCCAGCGATAGATATGCAGTCTAATCATCTTGCTGATAGTTGATGCTGCATCGTAAATACTATTCTAAAACTTGATTCACCCGTTTCGTTAGGCCGTCAGTTTGAGGATGGAATGCCAAAGAAAGCTTGATGTCCACCTTCAATATTTTAAAAAAAGATCCTCAAAACTTTGATACAAATTGGGTTCCTCAATCCGACACGATATCATCTGGTAGACCATGATATTGCTATACATTATCAAGCCTTACTGTGTCTTTGCTTGAAGATGTCTTTTTGCAAGGGATAAAATGTGCCATCTTTGTATGTCAATCCACCATAACAAAGATGTTGTCAAATGAATTCGATGGGGATAGATTTGTAATAGAGTCCATGGAAACTGAAGACCATAGACGACACGGAATAGGGAATGGCTGTAGAAGTCCATAAGGGCGATGTCGAGGGTTCTTGGATCTTGAACAAATGTCACAAGAGAAGACAAAATCCTTCACATCCTTCCACATTTGGAGCCACCTAAAATCTCGGGAAATGAGTTCCAAGGTCTTATTGAATCCAAAATATTCCGCAGCTAGAAAGTCATGACGAGATTGAAGGACTCAAAGTCGTGCTGGCCCTTTTGGGATATACAGCCACTCCTCAAAATATAAGAGATCACCTTCAATCTTGAACTTGTCATCATTGATACGCTGCTTGATATCAAGGACTATTGAATCTTCAATGGTTGCAGCACGTACCTGGTTGAAGAAGTCAGCATCAGTTGGCACCACAGTAATACAAATCCTGAATTGCTCTGGCTTTAATAATGTCGTACATTATTGATTAAGCGCTGCTTCTCCAATCTTCGGCGCAAGATATGATCTTCTTGATAAGGCATTGGATAGTCCTTGCTGCTTTCCAGACCAATAAGTAATAACAAAGTCAAATCTAGATAGCGACATATTCTATCACGCTTGATGATGGTTTAGAACCCGAGCAGACATAAAATACTCCAGATTCTTGTGAATCGTATATACGGATATGGGATGCGCAACTCTTTTGAGGAAGTGACGCCACTCTTGGAAAGAATCCATTATAACAAGGAGTTCTTTATCATGAATCTCATAGTTGATCTCAGCCGCAAAAAACTTCCGTGAATAAAATGCAACCGGATGAAGCTTATTGACGATGCCCATCTGCAAAAGTACGGCTCCTAAAGCAAAATCCGAAGCATCGATTTCCAAATAGAAAGCCTTTGTAAAGTTTGGGTGTACCAAGATTGGAGCCGTAGTAAATGCCGTTTTAAGATTTTGAAATGCTTTTTCTCCTAGAGGTCCCCATTCTAGCTTATCTTTACATGTTAATCAAGTGAGTGGAGTAGCAACTTCAAAATAATTCTTGATGAAGATTCGATAGAAGTTAGCAAAGCCAAAAAAATATTGTACGTCTCTAACCGTCTTTAAAAATTTCCAAGATACAATTGCTTCTATCTTTTTGGGATCCATCTTCAAGCCTTCCGTAGTTGCAACAAATCCTAAAAACTCCATCTCAGTTTGGTGAAATAAGCACTTTTCCAACTTGGCATAGAGTCCTCGCTCGCGTAGTTTTTCGAGTACCAAACAAACGTGCTTCTTATGCTTTTCTTCATTCTCAAAAAATATCAAGATATCATTCAGATAAATGACAAAAAAATCGTCTAGATATTCTCGAAAAATATCGTTCATCATGTGTTGAAAAATCGCCGGAGCATTGGTAAGACCAAATGGCATGACATTATATTCAAAATGACCATACCTTGTACAAAAAGCTGTCTTCCATTCGTCTCCTTCTTTGATTTGCACAAGGTTGTAAGCTCCCCTTAGATCAATCTTTGTAAAGATCTTTGCACGTCCAAGTTGTTCCAGAAGACTAGAGATCAAAGATAATGGATAGCAATTCTTCTTTGTCACCTTGTTGAGACCTCGATAGTCCACGCACATCCATAGTGAGCCATCCTTCTTCTTCACAAATAAGATTGGTGCCCCAGCTGGCGATTTTGAATGACAAATGAAGTTCTTGGCTAGGTTCTCGTCAATGTATTTCCGCAACTCAGCCAACTCTGTCTGCGATAGGTTGTAGATTGGGCCAAAAAGTGGTTGTGCTCTTTCTTGCAATTCTATGGCACAATCATATGGTCGATGTTTTGATAGCATATCAGCATTCTTTTTTTGGAACACGTCTTGAAAATCCTTGTATTGTTCCGATATTCCTGCTGTTGAAATCTGCTCTCCACTAGTTGGAGCCACATAAATGACCAATGGTGTGCCTTTCTTGCACAATCTTACAAACGTTCTTGCTCCAATGAACAAGGATTTTTTGGTTTGGGGTCTTCTTTCAGGCTTGTCCTCAGATTGTTCTATGGAAAATGTTATCCTCCGCAACCTCCAATCTATGGATGGATTATATTTTTCCAACCAAGAAAGACCAAGAATAATAGGATTTGATGGGGTGCTAATAATGTTGAAAACAATATAACTACTGTGGTCTTTAAACGTCACTTCTATAGGTTTTGATTCATGGGTGGCACTATCAAATAATAAAGGTCGTCAATCTATTACTTCTACGTGAACAGGTTTGAATTTTTGTACTAAGAGAATTTGTGATGCTTAGCAAATTCTTGGTGTAAGAAACAAGGAGATGCTCCTGAATCTAATAAGGCTAAGGTTTTTAGTTTTTCAGAACCAAAAGACAAAAGAATTGTAAAACAACGGGCAGGTTGAGTAGAAAGAGAAGAACTTGGTTTTGATTTGTCCAGCCGCACGGTTCCTATTGTGGCTGGGCATCCTCGTTTTCCTAAACAAACGTACCTCTATTCTTGATGCTGCGTCCATTTTGCTTCTTCAGACAGTTTTCAACTCTATGGCCTTCTCCACCGCAATAAAAGCACAAACCTTTCTCCATACGCTGCTTCTTTTCTTTTGGAGTAAGGGATTTGATACGTATCGCATCAATTTGCATGTCCTCTGTCTCCGCTTGTGAATTTAGGTTACTTGTCGATATAATTGCGCTGCAATGACTTGTATATTGTCTAGAGCGTTGGTCTTGGCAACGTTGAAATAAGCGGTTATCACACTTTACAGCTTGGCTAATGACTTTATTGAGCATTCGTGGATCAGGAAGAGATAATAACAAATCCTTCACGTCGTCCCTTAGACCCCAATAGAATTGGCTCATCAATGCTTCTTCATTCCAATTGATGTCACATGCCAATTGCCTGAAATTCAATGCATAGACTGATGTACAGCGAGTCCCTTGTTGTAGTGATCAAATTTTTGTTGTAGCCCACCGAGCCTTGTCATGCTCGCCAAATGCTTTTGCAAATGCCTCCAAAAAAGTCTCAAATTTGTTCAAAATCGGTGATCCTTTTTCAAATAGAGGAGCAAACCACGATAGAGTTTGTCCCGTAAGCAAAGTTCCAACCAATCCAACGCGTGATTCCTCCGTCGGATAACGTTTGGATTGTAGAGCTATTATTAACTTGATTTGATTGATAAAACCTTGAAATTTGGACCGTGTGCCATCAAACTTGTCTAGAAGGCTAATTCGAGGTTCCTTTCGTTGTGGAAGTAATGGTTCTTGTTGAACCATAGATAAAGTTGCTTCTTCTAGTGCAAAAGCTCGAGACTGATGAAGCCCAGATTGTGCTATTCTAGATGCTCCATCATTATGAAGTCTTGCAAAGACTCCTTCCATCATCGTAGTTCTCTGTGATAACGTAATAAGAGTATTCATAATGGCGTCCATCTTGGACTCCAAACTTTCACTCATATTAATGTCTTGACCTCCAACCATTCTAAGAGAAAGGAAGTAATTGTTTCTACAAGGAGGAAATATTAGTTTAGAAGAGGGTACTCTGCAACTTCTAAAATGCCTTAAAACCTTCAAGAAGAGGGATAATCCACTCTCTCCAAGAAGAATAAGACTCCAATATTATGACAAAAAGATATCAGTTTAGAGGAAGGTAATCCGCAACCTCTAAAATACTAGTGTACCTTCAAGAAGAGGGATAATCCACATTCCAATAAGAAGGAACTAACTCTGATATCCAAGGAGAGAGTAGTCTTGACAAACTGTTACGGACACAAGTTATAGACTTGAAGTCTAAATAAGAAGTTCAAGAAGAACAGAAGATTAATATCACAGACACAGAATATAGACTCGAAGTCTAAACAAGAAGTTCAAGAAGAACTGGCAGGAACTGGATTAATCAGATGAGTACAAAAACAACACCAAAGAGGTGAGCTAGAGCTCCAAGAGATGTGTTGTCGAGACTAAAGAACTCTTCAGCCTCGACTCCAATATATACTCCTACCTAGGAAGCTTCTCAAGCAGCTTCTTTCAACTAGGGAGCTTTTCAAGCAACTTCTACTAATTAGGAAGATATTAGAAGGCTCTGGAAGATTCTAGAGAATTCTAGGAAACTTTTAGAATATTCTAGAAGGTTCTAATAAGTATGTCCTTGACAAAAATACCTTTAGTATAGAAAACTAAATCCGTACATATAAAAATCATAGATGGTTGTCAATTGTCTTTTGAAGATGTTATTAATAAAATCCTTCCTATAAATATAATAACAGATGGTTATAATAGTTATGCAATCTTTAATATAATTAAATCTTCTTCTAATCTAATTATTTTAAATTTATAATGGCTAAAAAAATATAATTTTCAAATAGATTGTATTTCTTGCAGATTTGTTTTTCTTTAAAGTATTAATAAGAGTCTTATTAATCAAGTAAAAAGCCATAAATTTAATATAGTAAAATTTATACTTTTAGATATAAAAACTTTTATATATACAGCAAAAAAAAGATTATCTTTTGTTATTTATGCTTCATCCATTTCTAATAGTGGAAAGATTTCAAATGATATTCCAATCCAAAATTAAGATCATCAAGATGTTTTTGAAAAAAAGAATATAGACATTCTTTTGGAGCATTACCTATATGATTATTCAATCAATCTTAAAGAAAGAACTCAATCTTTATTTGGATCAATCTATAATTTATTACAAAATAAATTGGTTGAACTTAAGGAATACATTAATGAAAACTTAGCCAAGAATTTCATATGCTATTCAAAATCTCTAATAAGAGCTTTTATCTTGTTTGTGAAGAAAAAAAAATAGATTATTATGAATGTGTGTAGATTATTGAATGCTCAATAAGATTAGTATCAAGAATAGATATCCTCTACCTTTAATATTTGGACTTCTTGATCAACTGAATCAAATTAAGATTTATGAAGAGCATACAATTTGGTCCGCATCAAAGTAGAAGATGAATAGAAGTTTGTATTTTGAACAAAATATAAATACTTTAAATATAATATTATGCCTTTTGGACTCACAAATGCACCAATTCTTTTTTAATATATCATAAATGATGTTTTTTATAAGATTTTAGATAAATTTATTATTTATTATATAAATGATATTTTAATCTATTTTAAGGATATAAAAAGTATAAATTATATGTTTGCCATGTGTTACAAAAACTTAAAAATATAGAATTGTATGCCAAGATGAAAAAGTATGTATTTCACATTATTCAAGTTCATTTCTTAGGATATATTATTTTAAATGATGGTCTCATGATAGATCCTAAAAAAATCCAGACAATCATAAATTAGAAGATTCTAAGAACAATAAAGAATGTACAATATTTTTTAAGATTTATTAATTATTATCAAATCTTCATCAAGAACTTTTTTTAAGTTGCAGCTTTATTTATATACTTAATTTATAAGAATAAATTTGAGTGGATTAAAGAAGTAGAAGCATTGTTTGAAGTTTTAAAGATAATTTTTATTTCTATATCAATCTTATATTACGTTAACTTTCGTAAGGTATTTTTTATAAAAATAAATATATTAGATTTTGTCTTGGATGAAATATTATTATAAATATAAATAGATGATAAATTCCATCCAATAGCTTTTTATTCCAAAAAACTTTTAGCAATAAAGATCAACTATGAAATCTATAATAAAGAACTTTTTATAATTATGGATTCTTTTCAAGAATGGCATCACTATCTAAAAGGCGCTTTTAATCTAATCACTATGTATATAGATCACAAGAACCTTGAGTACTTTATGTCAACACGCATGTTGAATTGTTGTTAGGCTCGTTGGAGCATGTCTTTGTTAAGATTCAAGTTTATTATCACTTATTGACCAAAAAAACAAGAAGGTCTATTTGATATCCTTTCTAGACATTCTTATCTTATACCAAAAGAAGAAAATGAAACTTTTGATCAACAAAGAATGATCTTCTTGAAGCTAGTATAATTTCATCTTCAAGAAATAAAATCAATATTAACTGTTGATTTAACTATTCTCAAGCAAGTTCAATTAAATATGTCTTCAAATCTTTTTGTTCATGATATTAAGAATAATTCTTTTAAGTCTCATGATACTTACAAGTTTAAATTCAAAAATACTCTATTTTAAAAGATATTCAAATTTTTGATCTTAAACAAATTCTATTTTAAAAGATATTCATATATTTTAGAAGATAAAGTATGATTATGTATTCTTGAAGCTTATCACAACTTCTTTGTAACAAGATATTTTGGATATAATAAGACTTTGGATCTAATATTAAGTGATTTTTAATGACTTCAAATGTGAAAGGCTTTTAAATTTTTTTTTTACAGTAGTATGATGTTTGTTTAAGATAAAAAATTCCTCATCATCGACTTTATATATTTCTCCAACCATTACATGTACTAGAACAATCTTAGTCTTTTGTTTCTATGGATTTTATCATAGATCTTTCAAATTCAAATTCATATGATTCTATATTCATGATTATAGATTATTTCATCAAAATGGTATATTTTATATCATGTACAAAATCTATCATAGGTGAAGAAATAACTAAACTCTTCCTTGACAATATCTATTGTTATTATAGATTATTAAAGGATATTATATCAAATAGAGGAATATAATTTGTATCAAAATTTTAAAAAATCCTTTTCAAAATATTGAAGGTGGACATAAAATTATCTTCAACTTTCTATCCTAAAATTGATTGACAAATAAAATGGATAAATCAAGTTTTAGAATAATATTTAAGTTGTACCATCAACTATCATCAAGATGATTAGACAACTCTTTTGCCATTGGTAGAGTTTATTTATAATAATTTGGTACATTCTTCTATTCAATAAACACCTTTCTTTGCTAATTATGATTATCATCTATAATTTGATATTTTTGATTTTTCAAAAGCTAATAATCTTGTAGCAAAAGATTTGGCAAATCTATTATCAGAGCTATATGCAATAATAAAGATACAATTAAAAGAAGCTTAAGAACAAAAAAAGATTAATGCAAATATCTATTGCAAGAAACAACCTCAATTCCATATGGACAATAAAATATAATTACTTTGTTGTAATATCAAGACTATTTGTCTTTCTGATAAGTTAGATTATTATAGTCTTGAACCATTTCTGATTTGTGAACAGATCAATTTAGTTGCTTATTGATTATACTTACCAAAATCTGTATAGATTCATTTTTTGTTCTATGTATTATTTTTCAAATCATACAAGATAGTCGATATACAAGAGAGAAGATAAATTTCACCGCCTCCTATAGAAGTACATATTAATGAAAAATTTGAGGTAGAACATGTCTTAGATTCAATGTAGTGCCCAAATTGGTTGAAATATTTTGTACGTTAGAGTGGATATGATATTAGTGAACACACATGGGAGCCATCTAGGAATCTAGCAAATACATTAGCTAAAATCAATATATTTTATCAATAACATCCATCAAAATCAAGATGAAAAGTCAAGAAAATCTTTGCTACAAAACAAAGCAAGTTCAATAGAGATTTCATTCTATCTTGTATCATTATTTGTTATTTTTTTGAATTTTTTAGTACCAAAGAGATAAAAAATCAACAACCAGCAAATTCACCTCAAGATCTATTGTTTGTTAACTTACCAAACAAGATATTATGACCATCACAACCTTCAAGACAATCAAATAGAGATGAAGATCCTAAAGAATGATATGTTTTTTTTTTTTTTTTTTTTTTGATTGATGGTAAGATATAACATATTTGGTATCACGACCTTGAAAGAGACTTCTGATACTTGGTGATATTTTTAGAGGTAGGAAACTACTCCTAATGGTGTTCTAAATATTTTCTTTGAAGAAAATTATAAAGGCCTTAACAATAATGAAATATTAGGGTGGTCCTCCCACCTTGGTATAAGACACTATCAATAGTTGAGAAGACCTATCAACTACCTTAAAAGGGAACAAAGATCAAAATATGTGACAAATACAATTTAGTGCATCTTGAAATTTTTCAACATGTAATCACTACTTCTTGTGGAATATTTTCTTAAAAAAAGAGATAATATTACAAATATAAGATTTATTCTAATAATAATCTAATTAACATAGATAAGTAAAAATAGATAAAAATAGATTAATTTGATAATATCTTATAAAGAAGTCTCTTACAAGCTTCACAGATGCGATTTCATCTTTATTCATGTCTACAGGTGATTAATAGGTTATAAATTTGGCTAACAACTTAGCCACATTGTCGTGATGTAATGTGACTATTAGGTGAAAGAGTGTGGAAATAATATATTATAGATGATCTTAGTTCAAAATATTGTAGCAAATTATCTTAAAAAAATAGATAATAGTAAAAAGGGAATAAAACTAATTAATGTTAATACTGCCTTTTTTACAAATGAGCTTCTATTTACTTTGTAGAGCCATAAGTAAGGCAAAATAAAGTAGATTGGAAAATAAAATAATATAGGAATATATAGAAGGAAGTTAAGAAGAGGTTTCAAAAAAATTTACCACAAAAATCTCAAAATAGATACCCGGAAAGGACCGGTTATGAGCTGGGGTCGAAATTAGATCCCAAGGCACAAAACTACATGCCTATAGCGGATCCAGGATGCTTTTGTAGATTGGAGATTAGGATTAAGAAGTGGACTTGAAAGATTTTGTATAGAAGTTGGTTTTGAGTGATTTGGATAAGAAATGACTTTGTAATAGGTTTGCAAAGTCAAGGTTGTTTTGGACAACTTGGGATTTTGTGAAATAAAATACAGTTGATGTTTTAGACAATTCCAAAAGTTTTGTAGCAAATCCATAGCTAAAAATTTGTGAATTTTTGGATATTGTTGTTATTAATGTGTGCTATAAATTTGAATTGAATCTAATAGTTTAGTTGTACGTAATTGAGGATTAAGTGGGTCAAGGTCTTGGAAATTAAGTTTTGAGGGTCAGTTAGGATTTTTGAGATCTTGAGCAATCTGCCAATTAGATTGGAATAAACTTTATTTGTGTGGGTAGTAGACTTGTTTTTGTATACACATGAGTGATTTGAGACTGATTGAATAGTGAAGAAGAGAGAAATCAATACTAGAAGATTAGCATCGAGGTTGGAAAAGAAGGTCAGCCAACATCCAAGAAGTTTTTAGGATTTTTCTTCCATTTGGTGAGTTCGATTTCCTTCAAATTTGTTGTGCTTGTTGTTGACTAAGAGATTGAAAGGTGTACAAAGTTTTAAGTAAGATCAATGGTCTAATCAATAGATAATGAGGTTCTAACTTTTTTTAGGATTGATTTGAATTGATTAGAATTTGGTTTAAGATTTGGTTAAGATTTGATTTAAGATTTAAGGTTTGTTTAGGATTTGGTTTAGGATTTAGGATTTGATTTAGGATTAGGTTTAATTTAGGATTTGATTTAAGATTTGGGATTTGATTAGGATTAAGATTTGACTAGGGTTTGACTTAGGGTTTGATTTAGATTTTGATGTAAGGTTTGATCTATGATTTGAATAGGATTTGACTTAGATTTTGACTTAGGATTTGACTTAGATTTTGACTTAGGATTTGATATAGGATTTGATTTAGGATTTAAATAGGGTTTAATTAGGATTTGATCAAGATTTGACTTAGGATTTGAATATGATATGACTTAGGATTTGACTTAGGTTTTGACTTAGGTTTTGACTTAGGATTTGAGTAGGGTTTGACTTAGGATTTGACTAAGGTTTGAATAAGATTTGACTTAGGATTTTAAGATTTCTATTTTTAGTATTTTTTAAATTTATTATTTTATATATTATTTTCTTTTATGATTAATGTATGATTTAATTATTCTTCTTTTATAATTTCTTTAAGATTGGATCAAAGTTTGATTAATATTGTTAAGGTTTAATAGAAGTTGTTTAGTATTCTATTAGAGTTGTTAGGATCTTATTGTTGTGTATTTCCTTTTTTTCTTCCATAGCCAGATGCTTGGAGCATTCTCGAGTAAAATTGCACGTATTATGACATAATTTGGTGAATCCGACGTGAAAAGTTTGAAGTGGAAGATTATTCAAATTTTTTTTGGAATTATTTGACTTATGGAGAAGGAAGGCAAGAGAGTTGAAGGAGGAATTATGGATGGTGCATCAATTAGAGCTTCTAGTGGATTTGTAAGTGGAGCAATAAGTGGAGGTAGTAAAAGAGGACAAGATATGTATTTTGATCTTAACTTTGCAAGCATGTTTGAAGCATTTTCTTTATTCATGCAACAACAACAGGTGAAAGATTGCAAGGAAGGTATGGCAAATAAGGCAATACAGGTAGTTGTAGACAAGATTGACTAATTTGAAGGGAAGAATATTATAAAATATTTAAGGTGTTATGTTAAGAAAATCAAATTGAAGCGTGTTTCTGAGAAGGAGATGGTTCAATTATTTGAATTGGCTACTATAACGGAGATAAGAAGCCATGTGAAGTCCATTATAGAACAATCTGGAGGTTCATGGGATAAATCTTCTGAAGCATTAAAGGATGAGTATTTTTTTGAAGACAAAGATCGGATTACAAAAAGGACATTTTTTGAATGGATTGAAAGGCCTAAGAAGGATCTTCAAGCCATAGAGTTATTGAGGGAGTTTGAAAGGCAATATTTCCATCTATCAAAGAAAGAGAAGTTATTACTAGATCCAAGCAAAGTAGAGCTTTTTCTTCAAGCGGCTGATATAGAGCTATATGAGAAGTTGGAAATTTTACTTGAAGATAAAGAAGAAGAAGAAGGACTGACATCAAATTAGAAGGAAGTGGAAGAAGCAATCAGAGTACTTGCAAAAAGAAAAAAGAGAAAAAATAGGGTGGGTATTCAAAGACCATTGCAAGCTTATAAGGTAAAATTGCCTACAAACCATCTTATATCTATGATTCAACCTTTAATGGCAACATCAAAGAAAGAAGAAATGGGCATTGATGAAATTATACGAGGGATGAGAGATTTGCAAATAAAATTTGTAAAACTTGAAAAAAAGGGCCAATCATCAAAGGTATCAATAAGACAAAAATTTGGACAAATGGATGGTATAGTACATAGGTGCATGTGGTGTGATAGCGTGGATCATTCAAGAAGGGAGTGTGAAGATTTTATAGAGGCGCTACGCAAAGGAGTTGTTTTTTTCAAAGATGGTATGATACATTTAAAGAAGAGTGGAGAAAAATTAGAGACAAACTTTGGTAAAGGAGGAATGAAGGTACTTGCAAGAGAATCAATTAAAATTTCAAGCAATAAAGCATCAACATATTGGATAGAAGTAAATCAAGGCAAGTGTTTAAGCATAAATCTTGAATTTCCAAGAGAATCTAGTTCTTTGTGGACAAGTGCAATGAGTTATGCTGAAAGAAAAAAATTTATCAAAGATGATTTAAAACGTGTTGGAAATAACATTTGACAAATTACTGGATGGAATGATCCTGTAGATGGATTATTGGTACATGCTCATATTACAAGGAATCAACATAATGCATTAATAGAAGAAAAAAGAAGAAGAGATGAGAATAATGAAGGGCCATCAAAAAGGACTACAAGAAGAAAAAAAACACGACAACAGAAAAATCCTATGCATGAAGAGACAATGGAGAATGTTCCTACAAAAGAAAGAGATTTTATAAAAGAGAAGGAAAAGGCCCTTGCTTATAAATTACAATTAAATATTGAAACTGCTACCGATTTAAAAAAGATATTGAAAGAGCGGATTTTAAATGGAAAGGTTGAGTTTATAATTGGTGAGATTTTAGGAATTGCAAAAAGAAAATTTCATGAAATTATTATTGATATAATAAAAAAAAAACGACAATCTATTGGTGATACTATAACATCAAATATATAAAGTACAAAGGCAATGGGAAGCGATGAAGATGAAGAAATTGAAATGCAATTGATTGGAGATGTTTCAAGAGTCAAGTTCACAGATAAAGAAGATAGTACTCAAGCTTCTAGTCATTATTCTTGAAGTCTTTGGGCAAAAGCTACAACAAAAAATTTAATAAAATTAGGAGAATTAGAAGAGCCGATTGTAGCACTAATTGATTATGGTTTTGAAATCAACTTGATATCAAAGAAGTTATATAGAAAAGAAAAATGGCCAATTGATATTGAACATGGGTGGATGATAAGATCAGCAAATAATTCAAAGGAAGCATTGTATGGAGCTTGTCCAAATATAAAGGTGATAATAGCAGATATTATTCATGAACAACATTTTTTTGTACAAGATATGTCTACATATCCAATTATATTGGGACAACCATTTATTACTACCACAAGAATGGAAACAAAGGTTATGGATGATGGTTCAGCCTATGGAAGAATAAGAAGCCAAGATGGAATGAAAGCAGTTCAATATTTAACTATTTGTGCTGATCATGAAAGAAATCATGATAAGTTGAGAGAAAAGCCATTATCAAATGAGAACTTTGAAGATCTTGAGGATTTTTACTGCACACCATTGTAAAGCGGGATTGCAATAGGTTAAAGGAAGAGATACTCTCGCTGAATTTAACAAAGATGGTATTACCTACTGAACTTATTGGATTGAAACAAGATGGTGTATTATCTTTTAAAACTATCAAAAAGATGAAAAGAATAGATAAAAATTATGTTAAAAATATAGAAAAAACTTTGAAAGAAAATAGAGAGTTGATTAAAGATGAATTTATATCAGGATCATTTGAAGAAGTTGGATTTGCGGATATTATGGGAGAATTAAATTATTTATTGCAATATGGATTACAAGGAGGTAATAAATTTATCAATGTATGTTCTAAAGAATTTTATGATGAAATTCAAAACTTTATGAAAAATTTAAATCGTCAAGAGGTATGTGTTGAAATTAAGTATAAATCCGTGGCAAAAAAGGTTAAACCAATGGCTTTGCCACTACTATCAGATTGTGAAGAAAAGATGAGAGGAGCATCTACACAATGAAATTTGAGAGATCCTAAGAAGATAGGGCATAAATTTATGGATGCTACATTAGATGGATTAAAAGTTGGATGTAAAGGATTTTTGAAAAAATGTGAAGAAAAATGCTTTAGAAATATGCTTTCACGACATGGAAAGGCTTTTGCATTTGAAGTACATGAAATTAGATGTGTTGATCCAAATATTGTAGCACCTATGGTTATTTTTATTGTTCCTCATGAACCATGGAATTTACGACCAATTCCAGTACCAAGAGCACATTTATCCAAGTTGATAAATTTATTCAATGAAAAGATTGAAATGGAGATTTTAGAACCATCTATAGCGCCTTATTCAAATTGATGGTTTACGGTACCAAAGAAAAATGGAACAATGAGATTTATACAAGACATGCAACCTGTAAATAAAGTAACTATTAAAAATATGGGTTCAAGTCCAATTGTGGATGAATTTGCAGAGGCATTTGTTGGATGAGCAATCTATTCAATAGGTGATGTTTACTCAGAATACGATCAATTTCAATTGGCATTACAAAGTAGAGATTTAACTACTTTGAAGACTCCATTGGGTTTGGTAAAAATGTGTACATTGCCTTAAGGGGCTACTAATTCAGTAGCTCATATGATGAATGGAATGAATAAAGTATTGAAAGAATTTATACCAGAAAAGACTATGCCATTCTTAGATGATGTTCTAGTTAAAAGATGTGCAGAAGAAGAAAAAGATGAGACATTAGATCATAAAGGTTGTAGAAGATTTGTTGCAAATCATATTATAGATTGTGAAAAGATTTTATCACGGTTGGAAGAGGTACACTTAACCTTATTAGGTACAAAACCTCTATTTGGGATAAATGAAATACTGGTTGTTGGGCACATGTGTGGATCATATGGACATAAGCCGAGTATTTTAAAGGTTGATATTATTAAAAAGATGAAAGAATATGCAAATACTATGGAAGTCAGAAGATTTTTAGGAATGTGCATTTTCTATCATATATGGATACTTCATTTTGCACATGTGACAGATCCATTGTATGAATTGTTAAAGAAGAATAAAAGATTTCAATGGAAAGAAGAACAAAAAAAAGCTATGAAAAAATTGAAAGAACTTCTTTCTTCACCTCTAACTTTGAAGAAAATGAATTATGAATGTGGAAGACCAATAATATTAACAATTGATGCAAGTCCAATTGGAATAGGTTGGGCAATTGGACAAGATGATGAACAAGGGAATAGATATGTAGTATGGTTTGGAGCAAAGGTTTTGAATATTAGACAAAGAACATATGCACAAATTAAAAGAGAATTATGGAATGTAATAACTGCCATGAAAAATGAAAAAGAATATTTGATTGGTGTATCGGTAGTTATAGAAACAAATTGTTTGCCTTTATTAGGCATGATTACAAGTTGTTCAACTCTTGATATTGCTGTGTCAAGGTGGATAGCATATATCAAATCTTTGAATTCAGAGTTTAAACACATTGCAGGGAGGGATAATTCAGTTGCAGATATGTTATCAAGGGCAAGATATTATGATGAAGAAGATATAATTGATATGGAAGATGATGTGGGTGCAAATTTTTATACTAATGCATTATCAAAAGAAGAAGGTGCATGTTTGACTATATCATTGGAATTATTTTTAAGAGACTCATATGAAGGTGAATGGGAAGATATTGGAAAGTATCTAAGTACTTTAAAGCAACAAGAAGGTTGGACAGATCAAAAATTTAAGAAAATTCATAAAAAAACCTATGGATATTTTTTATGTGATGGATATTTATGGAAGCATCCAAAGAGAAGAGGAGAAATATCACAACGGGTGATATGTGATTTAGAAGCTCAACAAAAGATTATCAAGGAATTTCACAAGAGTTTGTGGGTAGGGCATAGAGGAATATGGACAAATTTTACTAAATTAAAGGAAAAATATTGGTGGAAAGGCATATATAAAGATGTGGTTGATTTTATAGGATCATGTGAAATTTTTTAATTTTATTCTAACATTCGACATCGACATGAATTACATCCAACTTATCATCTAGCACTACATTATAAGTGGGTAGTGGATTTAGTGGCAATACCTATGGGACTTCGACAAATGAAATATTTGATACTCGTGCATGAAGATTTATCAAATATGGTTGAAGGACAAGCATTAAGAACAAAGAGTACTGAAAGTATATGTCGATTTCTCTTACAAGACATTATTTGTCACTATGATTGTATAGGAAAAATCACGGCAAATAGAGGTGAATTGGATGCAAAAGAAGCAAGAGAACTCTTTGGTAGAATGGAAATCAAATTTTCTTTGACAACAGCATATAATCCAAAAGATAATGGGAAGAGTGAGCATGGACATTCATCTATTGTTAAGGCGTTAGTAAAAGCATACAATGGCAAAGTACATCAATGGCCAAAGCTACTACCATTTACATTATAGACAGATCGTACAACTTATAACACAGTGACTGATTATATGCCTTCTGAATTGATGTATGGACAAAAGCCAATTATGCCAATAGAAGAAACAGTGTCTAGATGGAGAATATTACCTTAGAAGGATGATCTTAACAAAGATGAGCTTTTAGCATTATGGATTCAATAATTAGAAAGAAGACTTGAAGACATTGAAGTGGCAATAAGAAGGTTGATAGAAGCAAGGGAAAAGAATAAAGAAAGAATTGATAAAACGCATTGACTACGGCCTAAGAAAATAGAAGAAGGTGATTGAGTATTAGTCTATGACAATAGTTTGGACAACCAATATAATACATTATAAAAATTTTCTAAGGATTGATTTGGACCATATATTGTAATAGAAGTCTATGACAATGGAACATATTTGTTATGGGAACTTGATGGAACACAATTGAAGACACCTATAGCAGACAAGTGAATTAAATTATTCAGACAAAGATAAATAAATAAATAAATAAATAAATAAATAAATAAATATATATATATATATATATATATATATATATATATATATATATATATTTTGATAAAGAACAAAATCTATTTAGGGATATTGAAATAGAAGAGGAAGAACAAATTAAAGATTAAGAATTTGACCAAGATGAAGAGCGTCATACAGTGATCTATTGAAAAACCAATGGCGCATACTGGAGGATGCACAGGTTCAAGGGGGGTGGATGTCATGATGTAATGCAACTATTAGGTGAAAGAATGTAGAAATAGTATATTATAGATGATCTTAGTTCAAAATATTATAGAAAATTATCTTAGAAAAATAAATAATAGTAAAAAGGGAATAAAATTAATTAATGTTAATACTGCCTTTTTTACAAATGAGCTTCTATTTACTTTGTAGAGCCATAAGTAAGGCAAAACAAAGTAGATTGGAAAATAAAATAATATAGGAATATATAGAAGGACGTTAAGAAGAGGTTTCAAAAAAATTTACCACAAAAATCTCAAAATAGATACCCAGAAAGGACCGGTTATGAGCTGGGGTCGAAATTAGATCCCAAGGCACAAAACTACATGCCTATAGCGGATCCAGGATGCTTTTGTAGATTGGAGATTAGGATTAAGAAGTGGACTTGAAAGATTTTGTATAGAAGTTGGTTTTGAGTGATTTGGATAAGAAATGACTTTGTAATAGCTTTGCAAAGTCAAGGTTGTTTTGGACAACTTGGGATTTTGTGAAATAAAATACAGTTGATGTTTTAGACAATTCCAAAAGTTTTGTAGCAAATCCATAGCTAAAAATTTGTGAATTTTTGGATATTGTTGTTATTAATGTGTGCTATAAATTTGAATTGAATCTAATAGTTTAGTTGTACGTAATTGAGGTTTAAGTGGGTCAAGGTCTTGGAAATTAAGTTTTGAGGGTCAGTTAGGATTTTTGAAATCTTGAGCAATCTGCCAATTAGATTGGAATAAACTTTATTTGTGTGGGTAGTAGACTTGTTTTTGTATACACATGAGTGATTTGAGACTGATTGAATAGTGAAGAAGAGAGAAATCAATACTAGAAGATTAGCATCGAGGTTAGAAAAGGAGGTCAGCCAACATCCAAGAAGTTTTTAGGATTTTTCTTCCATTTGGTGAGTTTGATTTCCTTCAAATTTGTTGTGCTTGTTGTTGACTAAGAGATTGAAAGGTGTACAAAGTTTTAAGTAAGATCAATGGTCTAATCAATAGATAATGAGGTTCTAACTTTTTTTAGGATTGAGTTGAATTGGTTAGAATTTGGTTTAAGATTTGGTTAAGATTTGGTTTAGGATTTAAGGTTTGTTTAGGGTTTGGTTTAAGATTTAGGATTTGATTTAGGATTAGGTTTAATTTAGGATTTGATTTAAGATTTGGGATTTGTTTAGGATTAAGATTTGACCAGGGTTTGATTTAGGATTTGATTTAGGTTTTGACTTAAGGTTTGACCTATGGTTTGAATAGGATTTGACTTAGGATTTGAATAGGATTTGACTTAGGTTTTGACTTAGGATTTGACCTAAGATTTGAGTAAGGGTTTGATATAGGATTTTACCTAGGATTTGACTAAGGATTTGATTTAGGATTTGATTTAGGATTTAAATAGGATTTGATTAGGGTTTGATCAAGATTTGACTTAGGATTTGAATAAGATTTGACTTAGGGTTTGACTTAGGATTTGACTTAGGATTTGACTTAGGGTTTGACTTAGGATTTGACTTAGGATTTGACTTAGGATTTGACTTAGGTTTTGACTTAGGATTTGAATAGGGTTTGACTTAGGATTCGAATAAGATTTGACTTAGGATTTGAATAGGATTTGATTAGGATTTGAATAAGGTTTGACTTAGGATTTTAAGATTTCTATTTTTAGTATTTTCTAAATTTATTATTTTATATATTATTTTTTTTTATGATTAATGTATGATTTAATTATTCTTCTTTTATAATTTCTTTAAGATTGGATCAAAGTTTGATTAATATTGTTAAGGTTTAATAGAAGTTGTTTAGGATTCTATTAGAGCTGTTAGGATTTTATTATTGTGTATTTCATTTTTTTCTTCCATAGCCAGGTGCCTGGAGCATTCCTGAGCAAAATTGCATGTATTACGACAACGTGTTATACATATTGGTAGCCTATAGAATAAGCTAAATATGTGGTGCATATATAAGAAACTTGTCTTGCAAGTTTGACATATGTCTTACAAATTGGACACATGTTGAAGGTCCTATAAAATATTACCATATAGCTGTTAGATAGATAGTATATATAGAGGCAAGAGTAAAGTCTTTTTCACTCTTGTTAATTCCTTCCTTGCTTCTAGTCTAGTTCACGAGTCTTTATAATTTCTAGTCTTTGACAATAGCCATTCAAGTTTCTTCTTGAATACATATTTTTTTATTTTTTTATTTTGTGACTTTCTTCTCACACAAATTTCATTGGTTTAATTCATGTACTTGACACAAGAACAACATTCAACTGCAATTTATATTGCAGAATTTCAATAACTTACTTATGATTTTGATTAGAATGATAAGATTTTTATTATTCAATTTTCTTATGGTTTAAAGAACAATATGAAGAATTTATTGATCACAATGCTAAGAATTGAAAGCTTAGAAGAACTCATATCTCAAGCTTTTACTTGTGATAATTGCTTATTTGAATTGTAAGAAGACATGTGATCAATTTTCAGTAATGCTTATTAAAGTATAATTGCTACATCTTCAAAAATATTAGAGAAGCCATCAACATATCTTAAATCCATGCAGATTGATGCAACTCAATTCAAGCTATTAACATTCACAAAGTGTCAAGGATATGAACCAAAAAAAGATGCATAATCTAATGGAAATTGTATCAAAGTAAAGGTCACAAAATGAGAATAAGAAAGTATATATATTCAAAGAAAACTGGAATGGCTATTGCCAAGGACTAGAAACATGAAGACTCTTGAAATTAAACTAGAACCAAGAAAGGAGTTGACAAGAGTGAAGAGGGCTTCACTCTTGCATCTATAAATACTATCTAACTAAGAGCTACGTGGCGATATTCTATAAGACCTCATACACGTGTCTAATTTGCAAGACACGTGTCAAACTTGCACGACAAGTTTTCCACATGTGCGCCATATATTTGGCTTGTTCCGCAAGCTACCAACATGTGTGATACATGGCTAGCTTGTTCCACAAGCTACCAACATGTGCGCCATGTGGCTAGCTTATTGATCAAGTTTTTAACCTACCAATCACCTTTAGATATGTATAAAGGTGATTCCACGTCTATGAAGCATTTAGGAAGCTATTCTATCAGATATTATCAAATCAACTTATATTATTTACTTCTATTGGTCTATATTATTTGGATCATTTATTGGAATAAATCTTATATCTGTGACATTATCCCCCCTTCTAGGGACAAGTTCCACGAGGAGCGGTGATTATATGTTGAGAAAGTCTAGGATACGTCAAATTGTGCTTGCCACATACTCTGATCTTTGTTTCTTTTGAAGGTAGTTGATAGGTCCTTTCAGCCATCGATAATGTCTCATATCAAGGCGAGAGGACCACCTTATTATTTGATCATTGTTGAGGCCTTCATAACTTCTTTCAAAGAAAATATTAGGAACACCATTAGGAGTAGTTCCTACCTCTATAAGTATCACCAAACATTGGGAGTCTCTTCCAAGGTCGTGATATCAAACATGTTGTAATTCGCCATCAATCCGAGGAAGGACATGTCGTTCTTGAGCGTCTTCATCTCTATTTCATTGTCTTGAAGGTTATGATAGTTGTAATGTCTTGTCCGGTAAATCAGCAAATGATGGCTCTTGAGTTGAATTCGCTGGTTGTTGATCCTCCATCTCTTTAGCACAAACAAATCTAATGACAAACAATGATACAAGGTAGGATAAAACCTATATAGAACCTACTTAACTTTATAACAAAGATTTTTTTGAATATTTATTTTGATTTTGATGAATATCATCAATAAAATATATTGACTTTTATTGATACATTTGTTAGATTCTTTGATGGCTCCCATGTGCATTCACTAATATCGTATCCGTGTCAATGCACAAGATATTTCAGTCGATTTTGGCGTCGCCTTGAATCTAAAATCTCTTCAACCTTAAATTCTTCATCGTTGTCTACTTCTACAGGGAGTGGTGGCATTTGTCTTCTTCCTTGTATATCCATTGACTTGTATGGCTTGAGTAGTGACACGTGGAATACAGGATGGATCTTCATGCACTCTAGTAGGTGTAATCGATATGCAACTAGATTGATTTGTTCAGAAATAGGAAAAGGTCCAAGCCTACAATAGTCCAACTTATCACAAGGATGAGTAGCCTTGATATTGTGACGAAGTAATCATACCTTGTCCTCCACGTTGAATTGTGGTTGTTCCTTGCGATACGCATCTGCATTTATTTTTTGTCGTTCTTGAGCTTCTTTTAATTGCACCTTCATTATTGCATATAGCTCTGACAAACGATTTGCCAAATCTTTTGTTGCTAGATTATCAACTTTTGAAAAGTCAAAAGCATCAAGTCATGGGTGGTAACCATAATTGATGAAGAAAGGTGTTTGTTGCATAGAAGAATATATCGTATTATTAAAAGTAAATTCTGCCAATGGTAGAAGAGCTATCTAATCATCTTGTTGATAGTTGATGGTACACCTTAAGTATTGCTCCAAGACTTAGTTCACACGCTCTGTTTGTCAATCAATTTAAGCTTGAAAAGCTGAAGATAACTTTATGTCCACTTTTAAGATCTTGAAAAGGGTTCTCCAAAATCTTGACACAAATTGACTTTTCTTATCTGATATAATATCCTTAGATAATCTATGATAGCAATAGATATTATCAATAAAAAGCTTAGCTGTTTCTTCACCTGTGATAGATTTTGTACATGACACAAAATGTGCCATCTTGGTGAACCGATCTACTATCACAAATATAGAGTCATAAGATCTTGAGCTTGGAAGATCTGTGATGAAATCCATAGAAACAGAAGACCATGATTATTCTGGAATATGTAATGGCTGAAGAAACCCAAAAGGTCGATGACAAGGAGTCTTGGATCTTGAGCAGATATCACATGATTATACAAAGTCTTTGATTGCCTTCCACATTTGAGGCCACCAAAAATCTCTTGATATAAGTTCCAAAGTCTTGTTGTATCCAAAATGTCCTGCCGTTGGAAAATCATGACGTGCTTGAAGAACACGTAAACGTGCTTCTCCTTCTAGAACATATAGACGTCCTTCAAAATATAGTAGATTGTTCTTGAATTCGAATTTAAAAAGAATCATGAGACTTGGAAGAATTATTCTTGATATCATGAACAAGAGGGTCTGAGGACATACTTGACTGAATTTGCTTGAGAAAAGTTGAATCAACAGTCAATGTTGATTTTATTGCTCAAAGATGAAACTGCTCTGGTTTCAAGAGGGCCATTCTTTGTTGCTCAAAAGCTGCATCTCCTTCTTTTAGTGCAAAATAAGAACGTCTAGAAAGAGCATCAGACAAACCTTGTTGTTTTCCTAGCCGATAAGTAATAATGAATTTGAATCTTGACAAATACATATTCCAACGAGCTTGACGATGATTCAATACGCGTGCCAACATGAAATACTCAAGGTTCTTGTGATCCGTATATACGATGATTGGACTCAAAGTGCCTTTTAGATAATGACGCCATTCTTGAAAAGAATCCACGATTGTAAGAAGTTCTTTGTCGTGGATCTCATAATTGATCTTGGCTATTGAGAATTATCTTGAATGAAATGCTATTGGATGAAGTTTGTCATATGTTCCCATTTGTGACAAAATCGCACCCAAGGCAAAATCTGATGCATCTGTTTCCATAAAAAATGCTTTAGAAAAATCCACATGATATAGGATTGGTGCAAAAACAAACAATGTTTTCAAAGCTTCAAATGCTACTTTCGTTCTTGATTCCATTGGAATTTGTCTTTACAAGTCAAATGTATAAGTAGAGCCGCAACTCGAGAGAAGTCTTTGATAAAGATCCGATAATAATTACCAAATTCCAAAAAGCATTGGACATCTCTTACCGTCTTTGGAATCTTCCAATTCATGATTGTCTGGACTTTCTTAAAATCCATCATGAGACCATCATTTGAAATGATGTATCCTAAGAAATCAACTTAAGTAGTGTGAAATACACACTTTTTCATCTTGGTATACAATCCCGCATCTCTAAGTTTTTATAATACTTGACGAACATATATTTCATGTTCTTCTACGTTCTTAGAATAGATCAAAATATCGTATAGATAGCAGACGACAAAATTATCTGGGAACTCACAAAAAATATCATTCATAAGATGTTGAGAAGCAGCTGCACATCCGTAATGATCCATCTTTTTTCTTCACAAATAGAATTGGAGCTCCTACTAGAGATTTAGAATGGCATATGAAATTCTTGGCCAAATTCTCATCAATATACGCCTTGAGTTCAACTAATTCATCTTGTGATAAACTATAGATTGGTCCAAATGGTGGCTGAGTTCTTTTTTTAAGGTCAATTGAATAATCATATAGACGATGCTCCGGAAGAATATCTGCATTCTTTTTTTCAAAAACGTCTTAATAATCTTAATACTGACTCAGAATGGTATTTGAAGTCTTTCCATCATTGAAAATAGGTGTAGCATAAATGACAAAAGATGATCCTTCTTTTGCAGCGTGCAAGAAAGCTCTTGTACCTACAAATGCATGTTTAATTTTACTAGACTTATGATTTCTTACTCGATTAACCATATTGTTAGCTATACTTTTAGAAAAGTTTAGAATATGAGAAATCCAATCTATTCGAAGGTTGTGTTTTTCTAACCATGATAGACCTATAATAACTGGAATAGAGGGAGATCTAATTATGTTAAAAATTACGCAACTATTATGGCTATTTACTACTATATTTATAGGAAGTGTTTCATGAGTAACATCTCCAGAAGATAAAGGACGATCATCTATGACTTCTACGTGTATGGGGTTTAGATTTTTGTACTATCTGTATTCTATGGCTTTTAGCAAATTCTTCATCTAAAAAACAAGCCGAGGCTCCCGAATCTATTAAAGTAGAGGCTTTGTAATTATTAGGTCCTAAATACACATCTGTTATAAAATAAGAAGATGGTTATGAAGAGAGGATAGGACCTTCATTAGAAATTGTATAAGATTCCAGCCGCAGGGTCTTTATTGTGGCTGGACAAACTCGTTTTCCGACATATTGTCTTCTTTAATAGTTGTACTCCTCATCTTGTGGTTGCGACAATTATGAGTAGTGTGTTTAGGTTCTCCACATTACAAGCATAATCTTTCTTGATAATGCCGAATCTTTTCTTGTTCAATAAGTGGCTTAAAACATATAGCATCAATTTGCATGTCCTCGACTTCTAAAGGTACATATTAAGAAGACATTGGTGCTGCCACTGAATTATGATGTCGCTGAGGTTCTCTTGTACGACTTTCAGATTGAAATTCAAAAAGTCGATTATCACACTTCACTGCAAAGTCTATTGCTTGACTCAATGTTTGAGGATCAGGTAAGTTCAACATCAATTTCTTCACTTCATATTGTAATCCATAGAGAAACTGAATGATGAGTGCACTATTATCCCATTTGATATCGATTGCTAGTTGTTGAAATTATGAAACATATAATGTCACTGATTGATTGCCTTATCGTAGGATACGAAGCTTATTGGTTGCAACACAAGTTGCATCATATTTTCCATACATAGATCAAAATTTTGCTAAGAAAGCTTCTAAATTATCCAATATTGGATCACGTTGTTTCAGAAAAGATGAAAACCAAGATAAGGCAGAACCTGAAAGTAGTGTATCAATAAATCTGACTTGCGATCTTGGAGTTGGAAAACTTTGCGATTGCAATTCAATCACCAATTAGACTTGGTTGATGAATCCTCAAAACTTGAATCTTGTGCCATCGAACTTCTTAGGTAGACCAATTTTTGGTTCTCTGATGTTTGAATGATGTTCCAATGACGAAAAAATTATATGGCTTGGTGTACATGTTGAAGCAGCTCCAACCATATCTATATCTTTATTATTTGGTAACCTTGTTGCTCCTTGTGGAAGTAGAGTGAGTTGATGAATTGCAAGCATCAATTCTCTTATTTGCTCTTGCATTTGTGCCATTGCATTCTTCATTTTGGCAAGCTCTGCTTTGATAACACTTCAAAAAATATCTAACACCACTCGAGATAAGTAGAAGGGAGAACAAAGAAAATACTAGGAATAATATCAGTTTAGAAGAGGATAATCTGCAACTTCTAATATGCTCGTGTCTTATCGAGAGAAAGGGGTAATCCACTCTTAATCAAGACAAGACAAAGCTATGATATTATAAGTATACTCTTGTCAATCTGTCAAGGACATGAACCAAAAAAAGATGCATAATCTAATAGAAACTGTATCAAAATAAAAGTTACAAAATGGGAATAAGAAAGTATGTATATTCAAAGAAAATTGGAATAGCTATTGCCAAAGACTAAAAATATGAAGACTCTTGAAACTAGACTAGAACCAGGAAAGGAATTGACAAGAGTGAAGAGGGCTTCACTCTTGCATCTATAAATACTATCTAACTAAGAGCTACGTGACGATATTCTATAAGATCTCATATACGTGTCTAATTTGCAAGACACGTGTCAAACTTGCACGACAAGTTTTCCACATGTGCGCCACGTATTTGGCTTGTTCTGCAAGCTACCAACATGTGTGACACATGGCTAGCTTGTTCCACAAGCTACCAACATGTGCGCCATGTGGCTAGCTTGTTGACCAAGTTTTTAACCTACCAATCACCTATAGACATGTATAAAGGTGATTCCACGTCTATGAAGCTTCTAGGAAGCTACTCTATCAGATATTATCAAATCAACTTGTTTTACCTACTTCTATTGGTCTATATTACTTGGGTCATTTATTGGAATAAATTTTATGTCCGTGACACAAAGAAGGTTAAATATTCATAGAAGAATCTATGTCTATATTGAGAAAGATCTAATCTTAAGGCATCAAATTGTTCAAACAAGTTTAAGGAATTAAAAGTATAAAATATTATATCTAAATTAGAAAGGCCGGAAAACAAAGATGTCTAATCACAGTAAGAACCTTGTGGTTAAATACTTCCAAATCTAAATTACTAAAAAATCATCTCTTCCTACCTTTGAATCTAATATCTTGTTTTATGCTTCTTGTATATATAAGAACCTTAAGACATGAGAATTTTGCTAAAGTTCTTTTATATACTAGAGCCTGAATATACTTTATAGATAAAGATTTTGCAATCAAATATAATTTAGCATTTATAAAGAAGATCCATCCTACACCTATTGAAATCATTGATGGATGAAATCTTACATGAGAAGATGTTATTGAAAAAATCCAACTATTGAAAGTGGTACTAAAAAATGAAATATCACACATTGTCTTCAATATTATTCAATATCCAACAAATCCTATTATCATTGGACTACCTTGATTTGAATTATATAATCTTGATATTGATTGAAATTTATAAAAGATTTTTTCAAGGCCCAAATATAAAAAGAAGAAACTAAGTGCAATTTCATTTCTTGGAATTAAAGCATTTATTCAAGCTGCAAAGAAAGGAGCTATATTTGCATTGTGTATTATTCTAATGAAAGATCCAATTGAATAACTTATCCAAGATATTTCCAATCAATACCATAATCTTGAAGATGTACTTGAAAAGAAAAAAAACAAACATGTTACTAAAACATTGTCCTTATGACTGTGCAATTGAATTACAAAATGGAATTCAAGCTCTATTTGGTCCAATTTATAATCTCTCTCAGATAGAGCTTACAGCCTTGTGAGAATACATTGATGAAAATCTAGCTAAGAATTTTATTAGATATTTGAAATTACCTATTGTAGTGCCTATCTTATTTGTGAAGAAAAAAGATGGTTCTTTATGTATATGCATTAACTATCAAGGTCTGAATAAGGTGACTATAAAAAATTTCTATTCATTACTATTAATCTTAAGATTATTGGAATAATTAATATGAGCAAAGATTTTTACAAAGATTGATTTGAGAGGCATCTATAACCAAGTCAAGATCAAAGAAAGAAATCAATGAAAGATAGCATTTTGTATAAGATATGGATATTTTGAATATAATATTATACCTTTTGGACTTATAAATACACCTATAATCTTTTAACATATAATAAATGATATATTTTGAGAATACTTAGATAATTTTATAGTCATCTATTTGGATGATATCTTGATCTTTTTTAAGAATGAATAAGAGCATAAACATTATGTATGTATGATATTGAAAAAAAATTATGGAAAAATAGATTGTATGCCAAATTGGAGAAGTGCTCTTTCTATCAACCATTAATTGAGTTTTTGAAATATATTGCCATTAAAAATGGGATTTCTATGTATCCAAAGAAGATACAAATTATTATAGAGTAGAAATAACCATCATCAATTAGAGATGTATAATATTTCTTGAGATTTGTAAATTTTTACAAAATCTTCATCAAAGATTATTTCAAGATTATAATTCTATTAATATAATTTATAGATAAAAAATAAAAAAATAAAAAAATAAAAATAAGAAGGCTGAAAAAGTATTCAAGAAGCTAAAAGAATCTTTTACTTCAATTTCTATACTTATTCATGCATATCCAATAAAACCATTTATTTTCAAAACAAATGTCTCAAATTTTGCATTTGGATTTGTGCTTTCTCAAACTAGTGATAATTATCAACTTCATTCGATAACATTCTACTTTCAAAAAAATTCAATTATAGAGATTAATTACAAAATTTGCAATAAGATACTGTTGGTAATTGTCGATGCTTTTGAAGAATAGTGTTATTTGTTGGAGAAAGCTCAACACAAGATCATAATATACACTGATCACAAAAACTTGAAATATTTAATAAGTGCCCAAGTTTTAAACTACCATCAAGTATAATAGAGCTTGTCATTATCTTAGTTTGATTTTACAATTACATATTATCAAAGAAAATTTTAAGAAAAACTACATGCTATTTTTCAACGCTAATATCTTGTGCCAAGAATAAGAGATATTATATTGGATCAACAAGAATCAGTCATATTGAAACTATTTAATTTGTAAATTAAGATAATAATAATATCTACTTATGCACATATAATTCTCAAGTCAGAAATCTAAAGAGCAATGAAAACAGATTCATTTGTAGATAGCATTTAGTGATATTTAAAAAATGTAGAGGTGGAAGAAAATAATTATTTCAAGTTTGAGGAGAGATTGTTATATTTCAAGGATCTCTTGTATGTTCCACAAGGCCCTACAAGACTTCAAGTTCTTTAAGCTTTATATGACCTTGCAATAGCTGGATATTTTAGCTTCAATAAGACCTTGAAATTAATATCAATAGATTATTGATAACCTCAAATGTAAAAATTGGTGAAGAAATTTATTCAATCATGTAAAATTTGTACCCAAACAAAGGTCCTAAGACACCAATCTTATAGACTTCTCCAACTATGTTCAATTTTTAAACGCTTATGACAATCGATATCTATGGACTTTATTACAAATCTCCCGATTTCTAATGGCAAAGATTTAATTTTTGTAGTAGTAGACTATTTTACAAAGATGGTACACTTCATCTTGTGCAACAAGATTATTTTTGGAAAAAAATAATTAATTTTTTTTATTAATAATATTTATTAAATACATTATCTTTTAAGTGACATTGTTTTAGACCAAGGACCACAATTTGTATCAAATTTTTAGAGAGGACTATTTCAACTTTTGAAGGTCAAAATCAACCTTTCATTAGCTCATCATCCTCAAACTGATGGTCAAATAGAATGAATGAATCAGATTTTGGAACAATATCTTTATTGTAATATAAATTACCAATACGATTATTAGATGGATCTCCTACCGTTGGCCAAATTTGCATATAATAACACTAAACATTCTTCAACAAAGCAAACTCCATTCTTATTAAATTATAAATATCATCCTAAAGCAGATCAATTCAATTTTAAATTAAAAATGTGAAAATTCCTACTGCAAAAAATCTAGCTATTTATTTGAAAGCCATCCATAAAGAATTAAAATTCCAACTGCAAATGGCTCAAGATCAATATTAATACTATGTAGATATCAATTGTAAGAACCAATCAAAGTTCAAGGTAGGAAATTGTATCTGGCTACTCCAGCAAAATATATAAAAAAATTGACTATCACAAAAGTTAGATTACCAAAGACTTTGACCATTTATAATTCTATATCAAATAAATCTACTAAGTTTTTGTCTTGAACTACCAAGTAATATGCACATTTATCTAGTCTTTCATATTTCACTTTTAGAAACCTATTATAAATCAAGTATTATTTGAAGAGCTCTTCTACCACGAATCCTAGTTGAAATTAATCAAGAGATTGAATATAAAGTAGATAAAATATTAAATTTACGTATAAGAAATAGATGATTGAAATACTTTATCCATTGGAAGGGCTATGGAATTAACAAAAGAATATAGGAACCTTCAAATAACCTTAAAAATGTACTTGAAAAAATTTACAAATTCCATCAACAATATCTTAAAAAATTTAGATTCAATTACCATTAAAAAAATTGTAGATACCAATATTTCTTGGCTTCTAAATGATGCTTTCATACTAATGGTAGAAGACCAATATAAAAAAGAAAGAGCCACGCCAAGACCTTCATTTGTATATAGTCATTTTTTTCAAAATAGAATAGATCTTATTAGAAGCTTGTTAGCTATGATGTCAAATCTTTGCATTTTGAGGGACTTATAAGAACAAGAGTTAAAAGACGCTTCTACCATATAAGTACTTAGTGAACTATTATAATTTTTACAATCTATTAGATTTGAAGAACATGGACAAGGTAAAGAAGGAATATTCTAATACCAATTAAGACCATATTTGGAATCTTTGGAGATACGGCCTCATTACAAAAATCTTAATTCAAATGCACGAGCTTTGATGATATTCCTTAAGGTTCAAAAGATAATTCCAGTTGGTCTAAAAATTATATTTAGAGGATGTTTTGAAAATTGTAACAAAGAGCAAATTCTTGGATTGGACATTTGTACAATAGAAATTATTTTTGGAGGCCATCAATACTATCTCAATGATCTTGTAGAACCAATTACTGACAAACAAAGAACAAAATATCTTGCTTCTATACTTTGACAAATTTTAGATTTTTTATATATGTGATTTTTTCATCAAAATACTTGGGCTTCTTGTAGAATTTGTTACTAGAGGGGAAAATGATGTCACAGACATATTCTAAATTATCACTTTCTAAAATCTTCTAGAACCTTTTGTAATCATTTAGAATCTTTTTTAGTCTTCTAAAATATTTCTCAATCTTTTAGAAGCTTCTATAGATGCTTCATAGACTTCTAAAAACTTCCTAGTTTCTTTTATAGTTAAAATCTTCCATAGGTATTTCCATTGAGTTGAAGAAACTTATGTAGAAGGTTCAATAGGACATAAACCTTGCAATATAAATAAGAGGCAAGATCAAAGTACAACTCAGTCTTACCAAGATAAATCTTGGAGCAATCTAAAGTGTTGTTTTGTTTCTTGATATCAATTTAGTTCTTATTCTTATCAACCATCTAGTTCTTTGTTCTTATTAAACATGTAGTTCTTTGTTCTTGAAATCAATCTAGTTCTGTATTCTTTTTCTTATCCATTTACTAATCCATTGTCTTACAACCCTGATAATAAGTTTATTCTTATTCTAATTACTTAATTCAAGCTCATTTATTATAAATTTTTGAATCTAAATTGTAATATATTTTTTACATTCTTAGATATATAATTTATAATAATCTTTTTATACCAAACTCTTTATCATAAATACATATATTTTAAATGTGCAATTGATTGAAATCACAACAAACTTATTTTTTTTATAATAGTCTTTGTTATCTAATTATAAAGATATTAATCACTTTAAGATTATATTTTATTATATACTTATTTTTTCTTATTTTTTTGTTATTAAAGAATTTTTTTAAAAAGAAAATATTAATTATATTTGATTTTTTTATAATTTATAATTTATAATTTTATATTATGTTATTTTTTATTTAAATAATTAAAATAAATAGGATTTAATAATAAATTCTAATATATTATTTAAGATTTGAAATTAGTTGAATAGTTAATTTTTTAAATATAACAATCAATTATAATAACATTGTAGCTCTATTTATGTTGTTAATCAAAGCTTATAATAATCTAAACAATTGTCTACATTGATGCATACATTGCTTCAACTCTTTTGTCTACTTTTGTTATAATGTCTTTAATTGATCATTATTTACAATTGATATTTAAGTATTCATTACTTTGAATATTAATACTATCTTAATTAAGTCTATAATAATTATGATAGAATTGTCTTATATGTGAAAGATAATATTTTAATTTAATTTGAATCTTATTTATTTGATTTATTTCTTGTCTTCTTTTCAACATCTTTTAAAAAAGTTACTAAGTAATTTAATCTAAATAAGTTATCACTTTATTTTATATATAAATTCTAATTCAATTTTTTTGCACTTAATCTTCAAAATCAATTTTTTGTCATTTGTAAAAGATGTTGCTATACAACAAGTTTAATCTATTATTTTATTTAATTGGCATTTGATTACTTTGACATTTAAATAAGATTTTTAATAATACAATTTAATTCTTAAATTATGCATTGGTATTTGATTTAATAATTTATTAAGAAATTTTTATAATAATATATTATTAGTAATATTATATTAATTATATATTTTTTTTTACAATCAAAAAATATTTTTAGTTAAATAATAATAATAATTTTTTATTAGTAGTTTTTTCTTAAAACTTTTTTTTCTTTATACTTTTATTATAATTTTAAATGACCCACATTCATAAGCTTACTTTGTTAATTTTTTTAATAATTATAATCTTCCTAATAATTCATTTAGTGATGTGATTCTTTTTATAAATGATTGGCTTAAGTATTAGTAGTTGTTTTCATCCATAATCATCCAATAACATTTTAGTAGTATCAAGACTTGGTATTTATTTTAAAAATACTTCACAATTTCTAAACAATAATAATTAAAAAAATTAAAGAACATTCCTTAATAGTATCTTTATAAAATTTGACATATATGTTTTTTCTTCTAAAATATTATAAAACATTGTATACATTACTTTTTATATTTTATTCTTGCTAAAAATTATTATAGCAATTATTACATGCAAATCATATAACTGAAACAAATCACTTTTGTAATAAAATCTATCATCTGTATTTGAAAAAAAATAATCATAACTTATTATGTAAACACACACAACATAGTAAAAAATACTTAATTCTCAAATAAGGTGTATAATATTTAGCCTAAAACAGATTATGCATGATTGTGCTTAATAATTATTTCCTTCCATCTAAACACCTCTTTCACAACCTTGAAGAAAAATTAAGGCAATTTCCTTAAAATCATCAACATCACAAAGACCAAACTAACAAAAATAGATGAAACACCCTCAAACATGAAGTGTCAAAATGACTGGATCAGTGGCAGATGACTGGGAGGAAACGGGAAGACTATCGACGAGAAGAAAAACTGAGAGGCGGAGGAGGCGAAACTAAAAGGAACAGAGGAATGCAGCGGAAGGAAGGAAAATGAAACGAGGGAGCAGAGAGCGAAAACGAAACGAGGGAGGGGAGGGGAGCTAAAAGGGAGTGGGCCATGTGCGGAACACCTGGTTTCCCTCCGTCATTCCGTGCCGGCGTCGTCTTGGCATTGCGAGGCAGATCCCAAGGGGACCAGCCACGGCCATGGCCAGCATGTCCAACATCGTCATACTCCCCTGTCCTGCTTTCTATAACAAGTAGATCTATCCTACATCTACACTCCCCCCAACCCCCGTCCCCTGGCACCCCCACGCCCTGTGCTCTCTCTCTTCACACCACCTCATTTCATCTCATTTCATTGCCCCCCTCCCCCTTCGCTGCTGCTCCTCCTCCTCCTCCCTCCTCCAAGGGTTTTGTCCTTCGCCTTCAGATCGTGGAGCCGGCACCATGGATGATGAGTACGATGTGATTGTGCTGGGCACCGGGCTGAAGGAGTGCATCCTTAGTGGGCTTCTCTCCGTGGATCGTCTCAAGGTGAGTGGGATCGCAGATCGTGGCTGATCTGAATGACTCGGGCGGTGTGGCGTAGTTGCCGGGGTTCTGGGTGTAGCGTGGATTTGTGGTTGGCGAGGGATGGCGGTTTTCATGGGTTGTGGGTGGAGGACGGTTTTTGAAGGATTGCGTGCGTTGTTGGATCTTTCCGGCAGGTTTGGAGCTGGGCTGGGTGGGTGTGGTGAGTCAGAGTCGAGGTGTGTGCTGTGGTTGTTTGAAAGGGTTGGCGAGTCGCGTAGATGGGTGGAATGCGTAGTTGGTTGGAGGGTGGAGGTGGTGGAGTTGGGTGATTTTAATTCCTCCGACCCCATTCTGGTTTTAGTTTTATTTTTTATTGATGGTACGTGTCGGTGGCAGGTGCTTCACATGGACAGGAATGACTACTACGGCGGAGCTGCTGCATCTTTGAACTTGAACCAGGTGGGTGATGTGCGAGTCCTGTTGTGTTGCATTAATTGAATGCTGTGGTGCCGGCGTCTCGTGTTCCCAATTTAGGCGTAAGATCGCTTGCCCGGCCTCTGGGTTTGAATTGTGTGGTTTTGGAATTTAGTACGTGGGTCTGAACGCTTCGTTCAATTAGGGTCTGTTTGCAATTGAGGTGCGTCGCTTCCTTTGTTTAGACGCTTGCTGCGATGTTTATGGAACGGGCTGCGAGACAGATCACGTGAAAGCGTCATATCGAGGGTATCGGAATCTGTTTTTGGAGTCATGACTCGGGCAACTAGTGTTGGAGCAACGCGTTCCACCAAGTCGATCAATGACCGTATAGTGACGAGCTACATTGGAGCAAGGGACTGGTTCAATACAGTATTCGAGCTTCCGATAGTCATGTATCGGACCCTGTGATAACATTGTGGGGCATTTTGTGTGTCGCAGTTGTGGCAGAAGTTCAAAGGGGATGAGAAGCCTCCGGCCTCTTTGGGATCCAGCAAAGAGTACAATGTGGACATGGTTCCTAAGGTATTGAAAGTGTGCCCGTGATGTGTTTCAGTTTGCACTGAATTCGTATCTGTTGCATCATCAGCGGGTGTTTAGTAACACGTCCAGCCACGTACGTTCGCTGCTAAGTGCAATTGATGGGCGAAGAGTGGTCGATTTTCTGCATGTGACCTGGGATTGGAGGCTGGAATCGTTGTTGTTCAGCGCTCCTGACGGTGGAATGATGTCATGTGATATGCGTTGAAGAGGACGGTTGTGGAGCGCTACCGTTCGTGTGTAGGAGTTGTGCAGCTAGTTGTCACCGTAAGCATCTGAAGTTTGTAATGCGCATTTTGTGTTGCAGTTCATGATGGCGAATGGCGCTCTTGTGAGGGTTCTCATCCACACGGATGTAACCAAATACCTGCTATTCAAGGCTGTGGACGGCAGCTACGTCTACAAGCAGGGAAAGGTGCGCACTCTTGTGTTTCCCGTCGAGGAAACAATCTTGAGTGATAGAGCTGTTTAGTTGCTGTGGTGGAACGATGCTTTGCGGTGGTTTCATTCAGAGACATCTGACGAATACTAGAGGACCAGGCCCCTGGAGGGTAGATGCAGGCACCGCCCTGCGCTTCTTATAAGCGGACGATGGTGTAGCCGTTAGCCCTGCATTGAAGCGGTTTGTGGTGCCATGATCACAGGTGTTTAAAGTTCCGGCCAACGACGTGGAGGCATTGAAGTCTCCCTTGATGGGGCTGTTTGAGAAGAGGCGTGCTCGCAAGTTTTTCATCTTTGTGCAGAACTACGAGGAGGAGGATGCCAAAACACACGAGGGAATGGACTTGCGGACAGTTACAACCAAGGAGCTGTTTGAGTATGTGTCTTTGGCCGGAATCTGTAGGTTGATTTGCGAGGTCCATGTTTGTTGGGCATGGCCGCTCGACGTGTGTTGGATCGTAGGGGTTATTGCGACCACGGGAGTAGCGTTTTGGGGGATGATTCTGCCGGGTGCTGCAACTCATCGTGTAAACTGTGATGCAGGAAGTTCGGGCTGGATGCCAACACAGTGGACTTTATTGGGCACTCTTTGGCTCTGCATCGTGATGATCGGTTCTTGTCGGAGCCAGCCTTGGACTTTGTGAAGAGAGTCAAGGTATGCCGAACGTCGTGAGCGCATGGTTATTATCACAGTCGGTCGCTTTCGTTTCGATCCCACCATCGATGTGGCGAGGAAGGCTTTGGGTATTGCAGTGTGCACCGATGTGGCTGATTTGTGTCGTGTTTTGGGACTGATGCAGTTGTACGCCGAGTCGATGGCACGGTTCCAGGGGGGGTCGCCGTACATTTATCCGCTGTATGGTCTCGGCGAGTTGCCACAGGTATGTCCTCGTGTCTTGCTGGTGCCTGTTTCCATTCGTCCAGCATACGAAGCACCGATTGTATTGTGGCGTTGTGAAGCTGGATGGGGAGGTTCGAGGTTATTAGTACGGCGTTGCCACTACCAGACAGTCAGATTGGGAGTTCGCAATGGTTGGTGCCAATTTGCAGGCTTTGGCACCGGGAGTGGTTGAGGCAATGGGTCTTTTAGGGGGCGTGCAACTTCTTCTTCGTTCTTAGCGCCGCGCGTGCGTGGTGTGATGTGATCCGAGTCTGACCTGGGTACGTGAACGTTGGTTTTTGCAGGGGTTCGCTCGTCTTAGTGCAGTGTACGGAGGAACTTACATGCTTGCCAAACCCGAGTGCAAGGTACAAGAATGATGGAGCTGGTGGTGGAGCCACCAGATTTTTGTTTGTTCTCCTGCTTTGGTAGCGAACGAGCAACCGTTGGTGGTTGGGGTGGTGGTGGTGATTGAAAACTGAGCGGTGGGGATTTGACTTGTGGTGTTAACAGGTTGAATTTGATGAGATGGGTCAAGTTATGGGAGTTACATCTGAGGGTGAGACGGCGAAGGCTAAGAAAGTCGTGTGCGACCCGTCATACCTGCCGAATAAGGTAATCGAGCATTGTAGGATTTGAGGTTTGGTGTGGGTGCGCTGTGAATGGAGGTCGTGCTTGTGGCGCCGAAGCGTCTTGTGTGGACGGATCCGTTGAACATGGGGCTTGGTTGGTTTCAGGTGAAGAAGGTCGGGAAGGTGGTGCGTGCTATCTGCTTTATGAGCCATCCAATTCCGAACACCAGCGATTCCGATTCAGTTCAGATTATTCTACCGCAAAAGCAACTTGGCCGCAGATCGGACATGTAAGTGGTGCAGCTTCGAGTGCAGTTTTGTGAGGAATGACTTGGAAGAATTAGGGTGACTGCACGATTCGTAGAGAGGGAGGCAGGCGTTGATGTTGATTTCATGTCGCTGAGATGTGGTGGCCGTAGAAGCGTGATGTGTGGTTGTGCGCTTCTCTGTTACCGAGTTTGTGTGGTGTGTTTGATGCTGACGTTTGGGGACATGGTGGCAGGTATGTGTTCTGTTGTTCTCACTCTCACAACGTGGCTCCGAAAGGCAAGTACATAGCGTTTGTTTCAGCGGAGGTGGAGACGGAGGACCCTGAAGCCGAGCTTCAGCCGGGGCTTGCACTGCTTGGGCAAATTGACGAGAAGATTATCGACATGTACGACATGTACGAGCCAGTGAACGATTCGTCGCTGGACAACTGTTTCATTTCCAAGGTAGTAATTTGGGATCACTCACTGGGAACTCGCATGTGTACGGAGGGAAGCGTATTGAGAGTTGACATGTCTCTGTGCTGAAGAGTTCGGACAATTGTTGGTCCGGTGTCGTTTTGAGAACCTGAGAAATGAGTTGCGAGGCGTGGTTGAGCGGCTCGATGGGAGCCGCTGTCTGCGTTGATGTAGAATTTGTAGATTCGGTTTTTCAAATGAGACGGAGTTGTCTTTTTTGACGTGTGGTGTTTTGGTTTGTATGCGTGGGGCAGAGCTACGATCCAACGACCCACTTTGAGACGACGGTGCAAGACGTGCTTTCGATGTATACAAGGATTACCGGCAAGAATCTGGATCTGAGCGTAGATTTGAGTGCGGCAAGCGCTGCGGAGGAGTAGTGGTGAATGTTAGATTCGAAGGCGTTTTCATTGAGTAGATTGTGGGAGTCTGGTCGTACTGCCAGGCTCTATTGTTGACTACTTTTGTGTAAGGCAATTCACATTTTACATGTTAATTTAATGTCATGAACGACGAGCTTTCCTGTATCGAAGTGCGCTCTGTGGGATGTGGTGGTGGTGGTGTGATGTGATGCACTTGGGTGTAGTAAGGATCATCTTGGATGGGTGCAAATAGTGGTATGCATATTGCGTGCAGTCTGTAAAGCTCTCTCGATCCTTTTGGTGCATGCACGCGGGGGCGTGTACGCTGGACTGGAGGCAATTTTGGAGCACGCCACATGGGCCCGAGGGCCACTCATTTGGGCATCACGTCTCGAGACGAGTTGTGGGATTGGGAGGCCTTTCGAGATTGTGATTGCACCTCTCCCAATTTTGTACAGCATGAATTTGTCAGCACGGTCGGTCGCTATGGTTATTGAAGACTTTGACGGGTTACAGCAGCTGGGCCTTTGACTTTGACACTTGTATGCTTGAAATTGTTTCGCGGATTCTTGGGTATCGTTTTGTAGAGTTTGGGGAGGTGATGCTTGGTTTTTCCGTCTTTTATAGTTATCTGACAAATACGTTTTCAAGCTGTCACATTTAATAAGTCACCGTCGATTTCCACGCATTTTATGTTATAAGACGTTTGTTTGAATTTTGTTGTTTTAATACTATTGCTGTAGTTTTTGCATAGACTTTAAGTAATATTCATTCTGCCACTTGTATACGTATTCTTGTGTCTATTATCAGTTTGCTGTGTGGTGCTGTGGTTTTCCTTTTATTTTATTTTTTTCCTTTTGGTTCTTTTGTAACCTTTCTCACCTCATGAATACTATCATTTCTGATTGTAGTTTTTCTTGATTTATTCCAATGTATTTCTTCAGATTTCCTGTATATTTGTGGTGCATTTTTTATGGTGTATTTTATTTTCAAAGTTTTTGTTTGGAGCCATGTAGTCCTAAAGCAAATACTTCTTATTGAGTCTATTTGATTTAATATCTTTCAAATTATAAAATAAATTATAGGGAATTGATATTTCCACCCATCATTTCTACTATTTCCATCTAGCATTGTGTTGCAACCACCACACTGCCATTGTTGTGGTTTTGTGACTTGTTCAAAAGCAATTTTGTTTTAAATAGTGTCCCAATGGGGTAGCCTTTTGTCTTTGTTAGCAATATGGTCCACCATGGTGGAGATTGTTTTTGGCACCAAGGTCCAATATATGTGCCCTTACTACAACTCGCTAGGCATAGGTCTCAAGAGAGCATAGATTTTTCTTCCAAAACGCCCAAGTAATGCTGTTATTGAAATGCAACAAGTCACAAAATCACTACAACAATAACAACAACAATGGTGGTGTGGTGGATGCAACACAATGTTGGGTGGAAATAGTATAATATTGGGTTGAATTATCAATTCCCTAAATTATATTGCAAATAAGCCTTGTTTCCAAAAGAATGCTTTTCATGGCCAATATCTTCTTTGGCTAGTTAGTACTTTGTTTAGTAGTGTTGTTGTCCAATCCCATATTCTCTTAGCATGACAACATTTTCAAGATCTATGTATTATTCGGTTTGTTGATTGATGAATATATAATAAGCAATGGATTGACAAGTTATGATTTTTCTTGTGCATTCATTGATTGCCATCTCTTTGTGTTGTATTAAGCAAATTGACAAGATTTTTTTAATCTCAAATTTTGAATCAAATAATCTATAGTTAAAATCTTCAAGAAGTCATAAGATTGCTAAAGAACCAATCATCTAACCAACTAACCCTCCTAAGATGCAAGATTATTAAATGGCAATGCCTTCATCCGACCAAAGCATCTACTTTTATATATTTTGGAGTTGAGAATCAATTGAAATAGAATCCTAAGGACTTCTATTAGAATAATAAGAGAATCTTAAGAAAATACCATGAAAAAATAAAAAGCCATATTCTTAAGAATTACATTATTCCAATCTTAGTACAAATAATCAAATAGATTGGAATAATTCTATCTCATTACCAAATGCAATGGAAAGCTTTATGGATAATACTAAAGCTAAGAGAAAGTCTACCTTAAGATGGATTATATGGCACAAAAAAATTGTACTTAATGCAAGGTAAGTAAAATTAAGCAAAGGAATAAATAACAATTGGTCTATTTATTTCTCCATTTCTATAGAAACAATACTTTATTTCTTTTGAGAATGTGCTATAGCCAAGAAAGTTTGAAAATACAAAAGTAATCTATTATACCAACTAAGTGAAGTTTGACTAAGTGAACAACCTTGGCCCACCTTAACTCTCTAATAAGCTATCTTTATAGAAGCTATTCTTCAAATTAAGGATATAAAGAGACTATGACTACTCACAGTTGGATCTTACTTCTACACCATATAAAAATAGTTAAATACCAAGATATTCAAAGGAGTTTGAAATGACATCAAAATCAAACTAATTTTATGGAATCAACTCATGAATTATGGTAAAGCTAGCTAGCTAATTCATCACTAGGCAAATAATGCATAAATATCCTTTCAATTTCTCTAAGTTTTATGCAAATTTGAAGAATTGTAGATAACAACAACCAAACTAGGAGTAGTTGTCTTAGATATTCTTATTAGATAGAACAAAATTTCTTCTATTAAGATTTGTCTCTTCTATCCCAATTCTCATCCTTAAAAACTTTTGAATCATTCTATTTGCATACTAATAGGCAAAAAATTAGCTCAAATATTGAACCATAGTATAACTTAAGATTTGTAGAAGTGGTTGTCTTAGATATACTTTTGAATTCTTTTAAAACTTTTGGAGTTAAATTTGAATGAAATCTGTATATTTGGATGAAAAAAATAACACATGATAGAATAGCAATATTAGGAGCAAACCTCCAGGGCAGAGCAACAGTCGCAACAATAACTCTCTTAATTTCAAATCCTCACAACTTTTCCTTTTTAGTTCTAAATTTGATGGTTCTTTCACCTAACTTTACTAATTTTTTTTCTCTTCTATAATGAACATGTATAAACAAGAAAAAACTCTACTAATAGTGAGCTCAAAGAGGACAAGCATTGATATAAAACATTAAGTAACAATACAAATTTATAACAAATAATACAATACAACTCTTTGGTGTCTCAATAGATTGCCTTTGCAAAGGACTCAAACCAAAGGTGAGAGATAGATAGATAGATAGATAGATAGATAGATAGATAGATAGATAACAAGACTTTGAGAAGATCTTATATACCCAAGTTCTCAAGCCATTTATCGACAATTATCATTGCTAGTAATTTGTAAGTAACAATTAATTTGAAAGTCTTTCTACTAGTTATTATATGCAAGTAGTATAACTTGTGTGCTACTTTATCTTATTTTAAGTATTTTAAACTACTAATTATTATTTTTAATACGACTTGTTAGTAAGAGGTCAAGCCATATCTTCCATGATCTTCAATTAATGTCATTTGTAAAGAGGACCAATGGTTGGCATCCATTTGCTACAAGATAATGACAAATTACCATATATATCAATCAATAGATAAGCTTTAATTTTTACTAACTTAATTAACCAAAACTTATGTAAAATAATTTATTAATTTATTAATATTAACCTTTAAAAGAGATTTATTAAGCGCCAATTTGATTTATTATTATAAAAGTAATGGTTGAAGAATAGAATAGCTTTCTATCTTCTTCGTTCACCATCACTTATGGCTTCAAGAGCAAAGTAATTCTCTATCTTCTTCCTTTACTATCTCTTGTGGCTTCAAAAGATGAAAAAGATGAAGAGTAGAATAATTCTTCATCTTTTTCCTTCACCATCTTTTGTAGCTTTATGATCTAAAATATCTTGATATTTAATTTAGACTAAAAATCTCTATTTTTTCATAATTAATAAATAAATAATATTATATCTTATCAAAATATCAAAAATTAATTAAATAAAATTTTGGTGTATAATTTAAGATTAACAAAAGCTTTAAGAAGAGTTATAATTTATTATTAGCTTAATGATTGTTGTTGTAAAAATCTTATATAGAATTTTTAAAAAAGTAGTAGTAGATTATAAAATAAAATAATTTTAATTTAAAAAAATATTATTTAGATTTAATAGAAATAAAAAAATAATAATTTTTTTATTTGATTATAAATTAAATAAAAAATATTTAAATTAATAATTTAATATATATATATATATATATATATATATATATATGAATTTTATTGGATCTATATTGATTCAAAAAATTATATCAATGTTTTTAAATTTGACTTATTTTATATTTTATTTAAAATAGAATAATATGTAGGTACTTGGTCTTATTATAGACACACTATTTAAATAAAATAAGATTCCAAAAGTTTAAAGAATTGAAATAGAAGATATTTACTTTATATCACAAGCAAGGAGTTATAATAAGGTACAAGAATAAGACCAAAAGATCCAAGTTGAGCTATAAGAATTTCATTGTCAAGATTAAAGATTCCCTTAGCCTTGACTCTTGTATATACTAGGTGCAAGGAAGCTTCTTGAGGAGTGTTTTTGATACTTGGAAATAAAGCAAGCCTAAGATCCTTCTATGATCATTTAAGATCCTCTAAAATCTTTTAGGATCTTCCAAAACCTTCTCGGAACCTACTAGGATCTATTAGGACCTTCTTAGAATCATTGAAAATCTTCTAAAATCTTTTAAAATCTTCTAGAATCAAATAGAATCTTCTAAAATCTTCTAAAATCAAATAAAATCTTTTAAATCTTCTAAGATTAAATAGAATCTTTTAAAATCTTTTAGATTAAATAAAATCTTTTAGACTAAATAAATTTTTTAAAAATCTTTAAAAATCTGCTTTCAGTATATATTTGTGACATCACTTCTCTCTTTTAGCTCTGAGTTTTATAAGGAGGAATAGAATTGAAGTTGATCAAAGGCAAAAAAGTCATAGATATGTGACATGGTATCTTCTATATATTTAAGTTGTCTTTTAGAAGTCAAAATTTTCATTGGTCTTTGCAACCAATGATAGTAATCAACGCCTTCTTCTATAGACTAAGCTTTAATTTCTATATCTTTATTGCAAAAATATCCTTCAATGGATAGGTTCTACTTTAGTGATGATTGGCACAAAGTGGTTGTTAGATATACTTTGGCATTGTTGTATTACATGTTGTCTTATTTGAGAATGTATTAGGCACTTGGCTATAGAAAGTAAACTTGAATTTTGTAACTAATCAAGAACCTAACAATCTTAATAAAATCCTAAATAAATCCCAATTGAATTTTTAACAATCATAATCAAATCTTAAAGTAATCTTAAAGAAATTTTAAAAGAATCATAAAGAAATTCTAACAAAATCCTAATGAAATCATAATTTTTTAAAAAAAAAATCATAAATAATTTAAAAGAAATTCTAAAGAAATATTAAATAAGTCATAAAAAATCTTAAAGGAATTCTAAAGAAATCTTCAAGAAATCACAAAGAAATCTTAAAGAATTTTAAAGAATTTTAAAAATAATTATAAAAAAATACTAAAAAAATATTAAAGAAATCTTAAAGAAGTCCTAAAAAAATCATAAAGATACATAAAAGAAATCCTAATCAAATCCTAGCTAGTTCCAAAGAAATCCTAATACAATCCTTAATAAATTCTAATCAAATCCTAATTATTTTAATAAAATTGTAAAGATATTTTAAAATAAATTTTAATCAAATCTTAATTAAATCTTAATTAAATTCTAATAAAATATTAATCAAATCTTAATAAAATCCTAATGAAATTCAAATACAATCCTAATACAACTCTAAAGAAATTTTAAATAAATTCTAACAAATCCTAATCAAATCCTACAATAGATTTAAAATCTCAATAATTATTATATAAACCATCAAGCTTCATTCAAAATTTGTACACTTTTTAACCTACTAGTTTAAAACAAGCATACAAAATTTGAAAGAATTTGAACTTACAAATTGGAAGAAAAAGCTCTTAATTTGCTCAAGTATTATCTGTCATCCTTCTCCAATCATATTGTTAATCTTCCAACATCAATAGCTCATTTTTGCATCATTCATATGTTCTAAAATTTTATAAAAAAGTTAAAAATTAAGTTAACTACTAGTTCAAAAAATAATCATTTCAATCTAATTGACAAATTATTCAAAATCATAGAAACCCTCAGTGATCTCTAAAATCTAATTTCCAAGACCTTAGTCTATTTAAATTCTAATAATCTTTGATCTAGCCATTCAATTAAGTTATAATTCATAATACACATTTAACACAAATATGTTCACAAATCCAAATTTTTTTATTAGTAGATATACTACAAAACTCACAAAATTCTCCAAAATGTGAATCCACTTTATTTCTCAACAACCAAAGTCATTCAAATAGAATCTTGACTTTGTATAGCTCTCACAAATTCATTACAAATTCAAAAACCTTGAAATAAATTCTCAAAGAAATCCTATTAAATTTGCTATCTAATTTTGCTCTCCAATTAATAAAAAAAAAATCTTATCTATTGTAGGGATATGGTTTTATTTTTTGGAATTTGGTTTCAACCGTAGTTCACAACCGGCCTTCCTTGAGTATTAATTTAAGATTTTTTTAGGTAATTTTTTTATTGAAAACTATCATTTTTTTTAATCTAAAGATATCTATAGTATTATTTTTGCTAATCTATCTTATTTTATCATGTTTATAGTCCTATAAAGTAAATAGAAGCCTTTTCAATAAAAAAAATATTAATATAATGTATTTTTATTACTTTCATACTTTCTTATTTATATTTTTAAAAATAAATTTTTATTAAATCTTCAATTAAATTTATTTATAATATTTATCTTTTTTTGATCTTTTATCCTACAGCCATATTTCAATACAAGAACGTCTTCTTGATTTAGGGATTTCTTTATGTTAAGGTTGATGAAATGAAATGCTCAATTAAAATGACCCAATTAGCATAGTATTGTCTTCTTCACTATCCATATCTAACTATGCAGGCTAAATTAAAGATGTGTCACAATCTTAAGGTGGAATAGAACTACTTCTAAGCTCATTAGCCAATAGGAATAGAGATTTCTATCACTTATCTCCATTCATCTATATGGATGGCCTAGCTATTCCTTTTTATATTAAAAATTTCTTTTTAATCTTTTTTCTAATAGGAGTTATATAATAATTATTATAAATATCAAATAAAAAAATAAAATAAGATTTTAAAGATTTCTAATATCTAATAAAGGTGATTTAAAATATATAAATTTATTATCAATATAAAATCAACTTTGAAAGTCACTATCAAAAAAAAAAAAAAGATTATATAAATCTTAATAATAATCCTCTTAAATGGCTCTTTTCTAAATTAATAATCTAATCATATTTTATAATCAATAAAAATCTATTAATATAATATTTACTTAGCTATATAATAAATTATATATATATATATATATATATATATATATATATAATTTTTACATGGTAGCCAAATAATAACATGACAATATTAAATCTAGTTGGCTGACGGAGCAACTTACTCAATTGTTCAAACCACTAAAAATTCCATTTTTACTCTATCAATAATTATAACATTGTCAAGAACTTCAGTTGATACTATATCTTGGACATTTCCACTATACTATACTACTCAATAGGAGGCACTCTTGTCACTTAGACATACATATAATAGTTACATTAATCAAATTGGAAATCAAAATGATAGAATAAAAATCAAAGTGTATTTAATTGAATGAGTAAAAGAAACCATACTATTTTTTTAGTGACTTATATTTCATTGTAATAGATGTTTTACTTGTGGTATTATAGATATATATTAGAAGAAGATTCTAGAAGGTTTTAAAAGATTTTTAATGGTTTTAAAAAGGTCTTAATAGATTCTAAAGAATCTTAGATGGTTGTAGAAGGTTCTTAGAGGCTTAGATATTTTAAAAAGTTATCAAAGAAGGATCTTAAGCTTGCTTCTTTTTTAAGCATAAAATAAACTCTTCAAAGAACTTTCTTGTATTTAATATATATAAGAGTCAAAGCTGAGGGAATCCTTTGTCTTAACAACACAATCCTTATGGCTCAATTTGGACCTTCTAGTATCACGGACATACTTTAAGAATTTTTTGTAGTCTTCTAGAACCTTCTATAGCTTTTTAAAATCTTCTTTAGTCTTTGAAAATCTTTTAAAATCTTCTTCAAGCTATTAGAATATTCTAAGATATTCTTAAGACCCTCTAAAATCTTCTTCAACCTTCCAAGACCTCTCGTAGACTTTTTAGAGTCTTCCAAAATCTTCTTCAAGCTTCTAAAATATTCTAAGATACTCTTAGAAGGTCCAATAGGACATAAGGCCTCATAGTATAAATAAGAGGCAAGATTGAGGAGTACCTCAATCTTGCCAATACAAATCTTGGAGCAATCCAGAGTGTTGCCTTGTTCTTGATATTAATCTAGTTTCTTATTCTTGATCTAGTTCTTGTTCATATCCATCCAATTTTTTATTTTTGAAGTTATTTTGGTTTTGATTTCTTCTCTTTGATTCTTGGCTGACCTGCTATCTTGCATCCTTGACAGTTTAGCAAGACTGACTTATATAATCATATCAGACCTTAGATCTCTTGATAGAGAGTAGATTATCTCTCTTTAAGATACTACTGCGTTCTAAAGGAGTGCAGACTATTCCCCTCTAGACTGATATGCTTACTTGTTGTACTTGATTTTTCTTTGAAAAGAGTGGATTACTCCTTTCTTAAATTATATCACTATATTTTAGAGGTTGCGATGTTGTGAATTAAATACATCCATATATAGAAACCTAACTTAACTATCTTTTCTTTAAAATTTTATTAAGTTCTTTCTTTTTTCTTACCAATCTAAGTTTTTATATAGTTTAGAAAAAATTTCTTACTTTCTTTATTTTTCTTTGGCTAAAATTTTACTTTATCTTTAATCTTAATTTTAACTTTGATTTAGCCTTGAAAACTTCTTTTATTTCTTTTATCTTTTTTCCAATCTTAGATTTTAGTAGATTCAGGATTATATTTATAGATATAAGGAGTTTTGACTTTGAAGTTGAATTTAGGATTTTACCAAAGATAAATAGAGGTTTGGATGTCAATAGTCTGTTGCCATTAATAGTGCTAACTTGGAGGATTAGATTTGGGGTTTTTATAACTTTAAACTATCAATTGTTGACTTGGACTTTAAAGACCTTGGCTGCGACTTCTTTGATGAGCTCGGAAGAGCAGAAGGCAGGATTTTTTGGCAAATCCAGGGGAGTATTCAAAGAGAGCTTCTTCTTGGCATGAGTTTAGGTAGTAGAAACGCATGATTCAAAGCTTAGATGAAAGAGATATATTTGTTTGAACTTAGGCTACTAATATGACATCTACTGTCACTTTTCTAGATATATTAGGAGTTTTAAGATACTAGAAAGAAATCAAGAAGTTGGATTAGTAACTAGACTTTAAGCTATACATTTTAGGTCCAAAAACTGATAGAAATGATTCTAGAATGAATGAGATATGGCTAGTTAAAACCAACAAACTAAACTAGGATTTTGAAGAAGTTAGATAAATAGAAGGGTTTGCTTTAAGCTAGAACTTGAGTTTCAAGATGAATTTGAAGCTCATTTTTGGTGCATATATCACTTATATTATAAAGAGTCTATGTCTAAAATCTCATATCAATTGAAACTTTGATTAGAGAGTAATGGCAAATTTTGTTCTCACGTGTCTAGGGTTTTGACTTTCAAAAGTACCTGCCAAGGATTTGGTGATATCTAACGATTGGCAATGAATTCATAGCTCAAAATTTATGTGACAAAGATCAAAGGTATGAGTCATGTTTTACCAAATTTTGAGCTTATTTAAATAGCTAGATCTCAAATTATGAATTTTCAAGTTTCTAATTTGGTTTTAACTTATAAAATTACTTGCTAATATATTTAACAATATGTGGTGATTGGTAATGAATTCACGGTTGAAAATTTTTGTGAAGATGACTAAAGAAGTGAATTCTATATTTCCAAAGTTTGAACTTATTCAAATGGCTGGATTTTGATTTATAAATTTTTAAGCTTCTGGTTTGTTGATTTATTGTACACATGGTTTTGTGACTATAAAAGAGAAATTTAAGAAAGTTTGTGCATATTGGATCCAACTTGATTGTAAAGAGGGACCTTGCATCTATCCAGAGCGGACTTTTGCCATGACAGTGGATTACCGTCTTCTAAACTAACTGTCTAAAAGTATTCTTTTTAGGAAAGAAAATATTAATGGCTTATCAATTTTTTTCTTTTTAAGATGGAAATAGATTAGGTTAATGGAGGTGCATCCTCACAAACAAAGAATAGAGTAGCAACACTTGCAGATCTTTGAGCCTTATTCGATACGATACGAGAAGAAATGACATGCTTTTGGAATCCAAAAAAGAAATCGCAAATGGAGTAAGTATTTGAAGAAACTAAGCGAGAGATTCATAACTTGCAACAAGAGATTATTTCATTAAGAGAAAGAAGCGGTAGACAAGCTATGCATACAACTTCTCTAAAAATTCCAAGGATTGTTATAAAAGAGCCAAAAGCTAGTATGCCTGATAAGTTTGATGAAACAAGATTCAACTTTCGAGGGTTTGTACAACAAGTGCGACTATACTTACGACTATATCTTTCTCGTTATCTAGATGGATTCACTCAAGTTGCTTTTGTGGGCACCTTTTTATCAAGAAGTCCTCAATTATGATTTGTACCATTATTAAAAAAGAATTTTCCGATCCTATACAATTTAGAAGCTTTTATGGAAAGATTTATTGCTGCATTTGGAGACAGTGATCGAGAAAGAATGGCAGAAAGGAAGATCCAAAATCTACGACAAAGACAACATTCAGCTGCAATTTATGCGAAAAAATTTCAACAACTTACTTATGATCTTGATTGGAATAATAAGGCTTTTATGACTTGATTTCGTTATGGCCTAAAGGATGATGTAAAGAATTTATTGATCACGATGCCAAGAGTTGAAAGCTTAGAGGAACTCATAGCTCAAGCTATTACTTGTGACAATTGCCTATTTGAACTACGACAAGAAAGGCAATCAATTTTCAACAATATCTATCAAGATACGATTGCTACATCTTTAAAAGTATTCAAAAAGCTATTAACATATCTTGAATATATGCAGATTGAAACAACTCAATTCAAGCCATTAACACCAGCGGAAAAGACTAGACGTCGGCAAGAAAATTTATGCCTATATTATGGAAGACCCAATCAAAAGATCCATCTTACACCAGTTGAAGTCATTGATGGACAAAACCTTGCATCGGGAGATGTTGTCAAAGAAACCCAACCGTTAGAAGTGATACTAGAAGATCAAGTATCACAAATTGTTTTTAATATCATTAGATGTCCAACAAATCTTATTGTCATTGGACTTCCTTGGTTTGAGCTACATAATCTTGATATTGATTAAAGTACGCGGAAGATTTCTTCAAGATCCACACATCAAAAGAAGAAACAAGGTACTACTCTATTCTTTAAAGCTAAAGCATTTATGCAAGTAGTAAAAAAAGAGATGCATTTGCATTGTATGCTATCCCAATGAAAGATCAAATGGAGCAACTAAAGCAGGAAATTCCTAGTCAATAACGCAACCTGGAAGACGTATTTGAAAAGAAAAAAGCAGATATATTATCCAAACATCGTCCTTATGATTGTGCAATCAAATTATAAGATGGAACTCAACCTCTATTTGGTCCCATTTACAATCTGTCACAAATGGAGCTTACAGCCTTACAAGAATATATTGATGAAAATCTAGCCAAGAATTTTATTTGACATTCAAAATTGCCTGCTGGAGCTCCTATATTATTTGTAAAAAAGAAGGATGGTTCCTTACGTATGTGTATTGACTATCGAGGTCTGAACAAGGTAAAAATAAAAAATCGCTATCCATTACCATTTATCTTAAGATTATTGGAATAATTAGGACAAGCAAAGATTTTTACAAAGATTAATTTGAGAGGCGCCTACAACCTAGTCAGGATTAAAGAAGGAAATCAATGGAAGACAACATTCCGCACAAGGTATGGATATTTTGAGTACAATGTTATGCCTTTTGGACTTACAAATGCATCTGCAGTCTTTCAACATATGATGAATGATATCTTACGAGAATACTTTGATGACTTTATAATCATCTACTTTGATGATATCTTGATCTTTTCTAAGAATGAAAAAAAGCATGAATATCATGTACGGAAGGTATTAAAGAAACTACAAGAAAATAGATTGTATGCCAAATTGGAGAAATGTTCTTTCCACCAACCATCAGTAGAATTTTTAGGATATATTGCTTCAAAAAATGGGATTTCTATAGATCCAAAGAAGATACAAACTGTTATGGAGTGGAAACAATCGTCATCAATTAGAGATGTACAATGTTTCTTGGGATTTGCAAATTTTTACAGAATCTTCATCAAAGATTATTCTAAGATTTTTCATTGGAATCTATATTCTCTCAAATTGGTGATGATGGTCAACTACATCTAGTAGCATTCCACTCTCAAAAAATTTCAGCTGTAGAGATTAATTATGAGATCGATGACAAAGATCTTGTCAAAGTAAAATGAAGAACTTCATATGACCATATATAATGGTCAAAGAGCAAAATCACCTTAGCTACTATCACAAGTCACTTTAAGAATTCTATCACTAAGGTCTATTTTATTAAAAGATATATATATTCAAGACAACAATTCAATATCAACAATAAAAAAAAAAAATCAAGAATTATCCTTCTAAAAAAATTTAATAGAATTTATTCAAAATTTTGTGGCTTTATAAATTAAGTACAACTTTTTATTTTACTTCAATCTTAGCAATATTCTATAAAAGTATCTTATATTGGTTTTTTTAGAACCTTGCTCTCAAATCAAGCTTTGTCTTGATTTTTTCTTTTATTTAAAAAAAATTCTTCCATATTGCATAATTTTAAAATATTTTTGGTAGAATTTGTGGAAGTTTTTAAAGAACATGATAAGATTTATTCCACCATAATAAAAATCCAAGCGCTTTAAGAGAAAGCATATTTTGTATTTATTTATATTTTTAAATTTTAATAATTAATATATAATATTAATTAAAAAGAATTCTTAAAGAAATCATCCATTAAGTTATGAAGTGCAATAACCGGCTATTTTAATATTAACAACATAAATATCTATTGCTTGTATTACAGCTTTATATCAATTACTTGGCATCTTCTATATCTCCCAGTTTTAATAAACATTTAGAAATAGAAGATATGCAAATTAATGTACTTTGTTTTAAATTCCTTTGTGAACAAAAGAAAAAATATCAAAAAAATATGATATTATATTTCATATCATCTTGTTTGAAAATGCACTACGCACTTGGTTGTGGAAGGTAAACTTGTATTTTGCAACTAATCAAGAATCTAACAACTCTAATAAAATCCTAAATAAATCCCAATTGAATCTTTAATAATTCTAATCAAATCTTAAAATAATCTTAAAAAAATCCTAAAAAAATCCTAAAGAAACCTTAAAGAAATCCTAATAAAATCCTAGCTAATTCCAAATAAATCATAATTGAATTTTAATCAAATCTTAAATAATTTTTTTTTTTTTTTTTCAATTTTTAATATAATCTTAATAAAATCTTAATCAAATTCTAATAAAATCTTAATAAAATCCTAATAATTTTAATAAAATTTTAAAGATATTTTAAATAAATCTTTAAAAAATCTTGATCAAGCTCTAAAAATTCTAATATTTCAAATATAACTTGGCAAAGTTAAGGTTCTAATAAAATTCTAATATAATCCTCATAATATTTATCAAAATTTAAACATATTTAAAATAAATTATTAAAAAATCCTAATCAAGCTCTAAAAAAATCCTAAGTAAATCTTAATAGAATCTTAATCAAATTCAATAGCAAATTTAAAATATCCATAATTATTAAATCAACTATTGATCTTCAATCAAAATTTTTAAACTTTTTGATCTACTATTTAACAGTAAGATTATCAAATTTGAAGGAATTTGAACTTGCAAATTAGAAGAAAAAGCTTCTAATCCACTCAGATATTGGCTATTCTCCTTTTCCAACCTTGATGTCAATAATCGAGCATCAATATCTCTTTTTTGCACCATTCACATATTCTAAAATTTTATAAAAATATTAAAAATTAAGTCAACTATCATCTCTAAATATAACTAATTTAATCTAATTAGAAAATTATTCAAGATCACCAAAATCCTTACTAATCTTCAAAATCTAATTTCTGAAATCCTAGCTCGCTTAAATTCTAACTATTGAATCAAGCTTGAATTCATAATAAAAATTTAATACAACTATTTTCACAAATCCATAATTTTTTATATACAGATCTATTATAAAATTCATAATATGCTCCAAAATATGAATCCACTTTATTTTTCAACAACCATAGTCATTCAAATAGAACCTTAACTTTGCCAAGTTCTTACAAAGTTTTTATAAACTCAAAAATCTTAAAATAAACATTCAAAAAAATTCTTATTAAGTCTGCTTATTCTTTGATCAACAAAAGAACCTCTTATCTACTATAGGTGTACAATTTTGTATCTTGGAATCTAGTTTTAATCTTTGTTTACAACTAGCCTTCTTTGAATATCAATCTAAGGATTTTTAAGGTAATTTTTGTTAGAAACTACCTTTTATTTTGATTTAAAGATATCTATAGTATTATTTTTACTAATCTATTGTATTTTATCTTATTTATGGCCTTATAATATAAGTAGAAGCTCTTTGTATAAAAAAGTAGTATTTAATATTAAATATTTTTACTACCTCTTTATTCTTTACTAATATTTTTAAAAATAATTTTTTTACCTAGTCTTTAATTAAACTCCTATATAATATATATCTTCTTTTATTCTTTCATCCTATAGTCATATTACAATGCAACATCCACCCTCTTTGAATTTATACATCTTTTGGCATGGGCTAAACAAATCATATATTGTTGTTGACTTCATACTATGTCTTTAATATCTTCATTGAATTTCTCTTTTTTATTTTTATTATCCAAATTAAAACTATTTTTTTATTTTAGAAGGTTAAAGTCTCTAGTAAGATCTCCTATATTGAATTTTCAATGTTGTTTAAATATTTTTACTTTCTTTCTAATAATTGATATTTTTAACTTTGTTCTATTTAGCTCTTTTAGCAAATAGATTGTATTATCATGAACAATTATTATTATATATGGTTCAAACCAAAATTTAAAAAACTTTTATAAAGTATTATATTGATTATCTAAGTTACTATCATATATCAAAATCCAATCACTTTCTTCAATTTTCTTAGGCCTTAATCGATGTTGTTTACCAAATGAAACATTATTTTGTAACCTTGTCCTTTTCAATCTTTATAATGCTATTTGCATATCTTTTGGTCTTTGTTCAAGTTGTCAAATTCTAATAGATAAAAATTCTTTTCTTATTAATCCATCTTCCCATGGTAGTATATTTTAAGTTGGTGCTTTTTTTTCAATCATCACAATAGATTGTTGATATATTAAGAGCTCAGTAGGCATATATCTTATTATTGAACTGTTGTTTGATTAGCCTACAATGCAAATGGCAAAAGTCTAGGCTATTTTTTCACCCTCCTATTAAAAATTTTAACTAATATTTTTATAATCAATGGATGACCATATTTATTTTTTATATTTTCTTTTGAATTATAAGTAATAATCAATAATAACTTAATTCTATAACTTTCAAAGAAATTACAAGTTTTTATTATATCTACTTCTCTACAATTTATAGTGACCTTTTCCATACATCTATAATAGCAAATAACATCTTCAAACAAAAATCTACAAATTCTTTTAGTAGACTTTGTTCTTAGTATTCTTTCTTCAACTTAGTATAATAAATTCTTGCAAATTAAGGCCAAATACCTTATTTGCTATAATTCAATTGACATAATAACCAAATCAATGGCCTATTTAAAATGAATAGTCAAAGGATATATTAGATATAAACCATCTCAATGTCATATATTAGAATGTATTTGACAAGTTGTACACAACTTTAGAAATAAAAGAATATCTTAATATATATTTTTCTATCAATATTGTTCTTTAAGTTTAGCAAAGGTAGCTCAAATCTCCCTATGTTTTGTTCATAGACTATTGTGAAATTCTTTTAGTAATTTTTGTTGGTCTTCTTTATTACCTATCACTTATTATAGCATTTCAATTCCTTTCTTTGATCTCTCCTATAAAAATCTTTCTTAAAGTAAAAATCCACATATATTTTTTAATTTATGTAAATTTTTTTATTGACCAATTTGCTTATTTAGTCAAGGCATTTAAGTAATAATCAATATCCAATAATTCTCTTTCATAAAGTTCTCCAAAATAATAAGAAAGACATTCTTATTAACATTTGAAACCAAGTAAAATTTTGTTCCAACATCATCAATATCTTCAATTATCTTGTCTTTATTATCATATCTTATTCAAGATAGTATATTTGCCATTAAATTATCTTTCTTAGAAACATGGCTAAATTTTGGATTTAATGATTTAATATAAGTAATCCATCTTAACATTGTAATATTTAGTGTTGTATGATTAATAATCATTCTAAGCAATGGCAAGCAATCTATTTCAATTACTACTACTACACAAATCAAATAGTCTTTTTTAGCTTTTATAGTTGAAACAACTTTCTATAATTTTCTTTTGACTTGTAAATATATACATTGATAAGTATTCAAAATCTTAGTTCTAAATCAAATTACAAATCTATTATTATAATAATAATATCTTTATATATCAAGGTCATGAACTGAAATAGATGCATAAGTTAGTAAAAACTATGTCAAAGAAAAATGACAATAGAAACAAAGAAATATGTATATTCAAGAAAAAATTTGAATGGCTATTGCCAAAGATTAGAAAATATAAGAGATTCTTGAACTAGACTAGAAGCAAGAAAGAAATTGATAAGAGTGAAGAAGGCTTCACTCTTATTTCTATATATATTATTTATCTAAGGACTATATGGTAGCATTCTATAGGACCTTCAACACATGTCTAATTTACAAGACACATGTCAAACTTGCAAGATAAGTTACCTACATGTGCGCCACGTATTTAGCTTATTCCATAAGCTATCAACATGTTTAACATATGGGTAGCTTGTTCCACAAGCTATCAATATATTTGACATGTGGCTAGCTTGTTGGCCAAGTTTCTAACCTACCAATCACCTATAGACATGTATAAAGGTGATTCTATATCTATAAAGCTTCTAAGAAGCTTCTTTGTAAGATATTATCAAGTTAACTTATTTTTACTTACTTCTATTAATATATATTAATTAGATAATTATTGGAGTAAATCTTATGTCTGTAATATTATTTTCCTTTCTAGAGACAAGTTCCATGAAGAGCAAAGATTACATATTGAGGAAGTCCAAGATACATCAAATTGTGTTTGTCACATATTCTAATCTTTATTTCTTTTGAAGGTAGTTGATAGGTCCTTTCAGCTATCAATAGTATCCCATATTAGGATGAGAGGACGATCTTGATATTTAATCATTATTAAGGTTTTTTTAACTTTCTTCAAAGAAAATATTTGAAAGATCATCAAGAGTAATTCCTACCTCTAAAAGTATCAATAAACATTGAGAGTTTTTTCTAAGGTTGTGATACCAAACACGTTGTATTTTACCATCAATCTGATGAAGAACATGTGGTTCTTGAGGATCTTCATCTCTATTCCATCTTCTTAAAGGTTATGATAGTCATAATGTGTGGTCTGATAAGTGAGCAAACAATGGCTCTTACACTGAATTCGTTGGTTGTTGATCCTCCATCTCTTTAGCACAAAAAAATTTAAAAAAATAACAAATAATAATACAAGATAAAATGAAATCTCTATAGAACCTGTTTTGCTTTATAGAAAGGATTTTTTTAACTCTCTATCTTGGTTTTGACGGATGTCATTGATGAAACGCATTGACTTTTGTTGATGTATTTGTTAAATTTTTTGATGGTTTCCATGTGCATTCACTAATATTATACTTGTGCCAATATACAAGATATTCCAGTCGATTTTTATACCGCCTTGAATCTAAAATATCTTCTACCTCAAATTCTTCTTTGTTATTTATTTCTATAGGAAGCAGTGCATTTATCTTCTGCCTTGTATGTCCGCTATCTTATATAACTTGAGTAGTAACATGAAAAATACATGATGGATTTTTATAGATTTGATAAGCATAATCAATAAGCAACTAGATTGATTTATTTACAAATCAAAAAAGGTCCAAACCTATGATAATCTAGCTTATCGCAAGGATGAATAGTCTTGATATTACGACAAAGTAACCATATCTTATTGCCCACTTAGAATTGAGGTTGTTTCTTGTGATAGACATTTGCATTGATTTTTTTTTGTTCTTGAGCTTTCTTTAATTGTATTTTCATTGTTGCATGTAGCTTTGACAATTGATTTTCCAAATCTTCCACCGCAAGATTATCAGCTTTTAAAAAATCAAAAGTATCAAATTGTGGATGATAATCATAATTTGTAAAGAATGGAATTTGTTGATTAGACAAATATATCAAATTATTACAAGCAAATTCTACTAATAGAAAAAAAGTTGTCCAATCATCTTGATGATAGTTAATAGTATATTTCAAATATTACTCCAAAACTTGATTTACTTGTTCCATTTGTCCATCAATTTGAGGATAGAAAGCTGAAGATAGTTTTATATTCATTTTTAATATTTTAAAAAGGATCTTTCAAAATCTTGATATAAATTATATGTCTCTATCTAATATAATATCCCTTGATAATCCATGATAGCGATAGATATTATTAAAGAAAAGTTTAGCTATTTCTTTACTTGTAATAGATTTTATATATAGTACAAAATATGCCATCTTGATAAAATGATCTACAATCACAAATATAGAATCATATAAACTTGACTTTAAAAGATCTATGATAAAATCTATAGAAATAAAAGACGAAGATTGTTCTAGTACAAGTAATAGTTGGAGAAGTCTGTAAGATCAATAACAAGGAGTTTTTAATCTTAAACAATGTCACATAATTGTACAAACTCTTTTACAGCATTCTATATTTGAAGCCATCAAAAATCTCTTGATATTAGTTTCAAAGTCTTATTATATCCAAAATGTCTTGTTGCAAGGAGGTTGTGACGAGCTTTTAGAGCATGTAGTCGTATTGTGCCATCTGAAATATATAGGTATTCTTTCAAATAGATTAGATCGTTCTTGAACTTAAACTTGGAAGTATTATGGGACTTAGATGAATTATTCTTAATCTCATGGACAAGAGGGTCTGAGGACATATTTGATTGGATTTGTTTAATAAAAGTTGAATCAATAGTCAATGTTGATTTCATTACTTGAAGATAAAATTACTCTGGTTTCAATATGATCATTCTTTGTTAATCAAAAGTTGAATTTTTTTTCTTTTGGTATAAAATAAGAACATCTAGAAATGACATCAGACAGACCTTGTTGCTTTTTTGGCTGATAGGTAATAATAAACTTGAATCTTGATAAAGACATGCTCCATTATGCTTGGCAACAATTCAATACGTATGCTGGCACAAAATACTTGAGGTTCTTGTGATCTGTATACACGGTGACTGGACTAGAAGCACATTCCAGATAATGACGCTATTCTTAAAAAGAATGCACAATTGTAAAAAGTTTTTTATTATGGATTTTTTAATTGATTTCTGCTGTTGAAAATTCTTAGAATGAAAAGCTAATGGATGGAGTTTGTCATCTACTCCCATTTGTGACAATACCACCTCCAAAGCAAAGTCTGATACATTTGTTTCCATAAAAAATGCCTTGAAAAAGTCGACGCAATATAAGATTGGTATAGAAATAAAAGCTGTCCTCAAAGCCTCAAACAATGCTTCTATTTCTTTGCTCTATTTGAGTTTATCCTTACAAATTAAACATGTAAGTAGAGTTGCAACTTGAAAAAAAATTTTGATGAAGATTTTATAGTAATTGGCAAATCTCAAAAAGCATTACACATCTTTTATTGTTTTTGGAATCTTCTAATCCATGATTGTATGGACTTTCTTAGGATCTATTTTGAAACTATCATTCAAAATGATGTATCCTAAAAAATCAACTTGAATAATATAAAATATACACTTTTCCATCTTGGTGTATAATCTTAGATTTTTAAGTTTTTATAACACATGATGAACATGAAGTTCAAATTTTTTTGTGTTCTTAAAATAGATTAAAATATTATCTAAATAGTAGACAATAAAATCATTAAAAAACTCACAAAAAATATCATTCATAAGATGTTGAAAAACAACTAGTGCATTTATAAGTTCAAAAGGCATGATATAATATTCAAATTGTCCATATCTTATTTGAAATGCAATCTTCCATTCATCACCTTTGATGTACATTAGGTTGTATATTCTTCTTAGATTTATTTTTATATAGATCTTAGATTGATTCAATTAATCAAGAAGTCTAGATATCAAAGATAGAAGGTATCTATTCTTGATGGTGATTTTGTTGAATCCTCAATGATCTACACACATCTATAGTGATCCATCTTTTTTCTTTACAAATAAGATAGGAGCTCTTGCTAGAGATTTTAAATGGCATATAAAATTCTTAGCCAAATTTTTATCAATGTATTTCTTGAGTTCAACCAATTTATTTTGTGATAAACTATAGATTGGTCCGAATGGAGGCTGAGTTCTCTCTTTGAGATCAATTAAGCATTTATATAGACAATACTCTAGAAAAATATCTGCATTCTTCTTATCAAAAACGTCTTGATAATCTTGATACTGGCTTAATGAGCCATTTGAAGTCTTTCCATCATTAGAAATGGATATAGTATAAATAATAAAAGATGATCTTTCTTTTGCTATATTCATAAAAGTTTTTGTACTTACAAATATGGATTTTATTATACTAGACTTATGGCTTGTCACTTGACTAATGAGACTCTTATTAATGCTTTGAGAAAAGTCAAGTCTACGATGTCATGTTGTAACACATTTATATAGTAAAAAGTATGAATAAGGATAAATTCTACTTAATACTTAGTTATCTTGGTTTATTAAAAACTTAAGATATTTAAAAAAAATATTTATAAAAGCCTCTTAGATTAATTCTTGTTTTAATAGCTAAAAGATAAAAGTTAGTTATTAAAATTTTCTTCTAGGTTGTAGAAATTGGTTCACGGCTTTTAAAAAAACCACAAGTTAATAAAAATAGAATAAGAGAAATAAAAAGTTAATATAGTAGATACCAAGATTAAGTTGAGGATAGGATTAAGTTTAAAAATCCTTAAATAAGTTAGATCAATAACCGGGAGGTGACCAGGTATGAGACAGGATCAAAATCAGACCTTCAGCCACATAAACAACCATCGAAGGCAGGGGTTTGGGACATTTAGAGATCGGCAATTAGAATTGAATAGCGAGCTTGAAGCTTATTTTAGGGACATTTAGCTTGTTATCATAGGATTTTAGAGGACTTTGCAATCATTATTCAAAGCCAATGTTTATATTGGTGTTTTAGATTTTATATAAGATAATAATAGCTTGCATTTTTTACTGATTTGTGCAATTTTTGTAGCATCTATGGTTCAAAATTTGATATTGTCTAGATTGTAGGATGTGCTAAGTGTACACAAAAGTTTGTATTAATCTAATGGTGCAATCAGGAGATATTTAAGCTATGATACAAAAGATTATTGGAAGTTGGCAGTTTAGGGTTGGATAGGATTTTTGTGATAGCTAAAGATCTATCGTAAATTTTTGCATGGTGATAGAAGACTTATAAATCAAGCTACACACCAAGTTTGAGCTAAAGTTAATAAAGGAAAAAAGAGAAATCACCACTGGATTTTCTGCATCAATTTTCAAGTTGGTGGCTGAGTGTCATTAGTGCGGTTTTTGGACATTTTCTTGCAATCTATAAGTTGGGTTGGACTAAAATTTTTTAAGCATATAAAAGGCTTATTTCAACATTTTTGTGCAAAATTTTACACTAAGTGGACGATTGAATTAAAAGTTATAGCTTAACAAAACTCACTGCTTAGGATTAGGACTTACAAAGAAAAATAAAAATTGCTTAATTATAAAAGAAACAAGGCAATTGGGATATATGTATGGTTGATGTTACTAAGAGGAGTGTTTATAAACACTTTTGAGTTGGAATTTGAATTATATTCTTCATATATGGATGAAATCTATTAGGATTTCTTAATTATCTGCAAACACAACTTTACCTTCTACATCCAGGTGCTCAGTGTATTTCCGAACAAGACAACACGTAATACGACAATGAGAAATTTAATCTATTCAAGGATTATACTTTTTTAGTCATGATAAACTAAAATAATTGGATTAGAGGTAGATTTAATTATATTTAAGATTATATAATTATTATGACCATCTATTATTATATTTATAAGAAAGATCTCATGGATAATATCTCTAAAAGACAATGGGCGACCATCTATGACTTCTACATGTACAAGTTTAATTTTTTGTACTAAAATTATTCTACGACTTTTAATAAATTTTTTATCTAAAAAATATGTTGAGACTCTTGAATCTAGTAAGGTAGAGGCTTTATGATTTTTAGGTCTCAAATAAATATCTATTATAAAACAAGGAGAGGGTTCTAACAAAAGGATAAGACTTATATTAGGAATTGTATTAGATTCTAGCTGCACGGTCCTTATTATAGTTGGACAAACTTATTTTTTGACATATTGTCTTCTTTGACAACTGTACTTCTCATTTTGTGGTTGCATCATTTTTTTAGATAATGTTGGATAGTGTGCTTAGATACTCCACAATATAAACACAATCCTTCTTGATGATGATAAGTTTTTTTTTATTCAGTAAGAGATTTAAAATATACCTAATCAATTTGCATATCTTCTATTTCTGAATGTATATATTAAAAAGATATTGATGTTGCTATTGTATTATAGTAACGTTAGGGCTCTCTTGATCGACTCTCAGTTTGAAATTCAAAAAGCCAATTGTCACACTTCATAGCAAAATCAATTGCTCAATTCAATGTTTTATGATCAGATAAGTTGAGCATCAATTTCTTTATCTCATATTTTAATCTATAGAAAAATTTACTAATGAGTGTAGTATTATTTCATTTAGTATCAATTACTAATTATAGGAATTGTGAAATATATGATGTCATTCATCAATTGCCTTATTATAAGATGCAAATCTTATTAGTTGCAACACGAATTGGATCATGTTTTCTATACATAGATCAAAATTTTACTAAAAATGTCTCTAAATTATTCAATATCGGATCAAGTTATTCAAGAAAGGATAAAAAGTATGATAAGATAGAGTCTAAAAGTAGTATTCCAATAAACCTAACTTATGATCCTTAGGTTGGATAACATTGGGATTGAAGTTCAATGACCAATTATACTTGATTGATGAATCTTCAAAACTTAGATTTGATGCAATCAAATTTCTTCAGCAAATTAATTTTTGGTTCTTTGATGCTTGAATGGTATTCAATGATAGGTAAAGTGGTATGGCTTAAAGTAGCTCGAATCATCTCTATATCTTTACTTCTTACTAATCTTATTGCTCCTTGTGGTTGTATATTGAGTTGATGCATTGCAAGCATTAATTCTCTCATTTGCTCTTACATTTGTACCATTACATTCTTCATTTCAGCAAGCTCTACCATGATACTACAATAAAAAGGGAAAAAAAAATGTCTACTCTCACTACAACATAAAACACTTAAGAATAAAGAAAAATTCTAAAAATAAAATTAGTTTAGAAGTGGGTAATCCACATCTTTTGATATGATTATTGTGAGTCATCAAATTGACTCATTTGTTGTTTTAGGAATAATTTAAAGTGCCAAAATTATAATTGTAAAGTGAAGATGTGCTTAGATGATGTTAAATGAAGGAGAATAGTATTAGTAAAAAAGAAATAGAATCTTAATAAGTCTTGGAGGCAATTATCTTATTTAATTTAGTATTTTTCTTAATTATAAGAATTAGCATTTAGTTATTGAGATTAATGTCTATATTGGCCTTCTAACTTTATTTATCACTTATTAAATATATATAAATATTACTTAATAAGTAGAAGAAGCATGAGAAAGAAATCTCATATCTTTTTAATTATTTATGTAAAAAATAGGAATTTTAGTTGATTTAAATTTATTTTTTTAATTATAAAAAATCACCAAAGTAGAATAAAATAGTTGTAAATGGATAATATTATTTTATAAATATTATAGGAATTTTTAGAATTTATTTAGAATTTATTTAGAATTTATTTAGAAATTTTTAGGAATTTTTAGAGCAATTTTAAAGATCTTGGTAAAAATGAGTTTTACAACCTTGGGAGCCATTATGAAGAATTGGAATAAGATTTGAAGGCCATACAAGGTTTCTAGGCCAATAGGGTATTTTTGAACATGATGGTGAAGTCAAAATTGCAAAATAAGGAGTTTTACTAGTAGAAAATAGGAGGACTAGCAGCTAGTGTAGTCCTTGTAAAAAGGGAGGTGCACAAGTCCCATATAGGTTGTAGCACCCTAGATGTAGGTAGGAGGATAAGACTAAGGCCTCGTGGCCCCTCTAGGACACCCTTATATATTACTTGTGAGCCTTGGTGAAGTTTGAATTCATGACCTTTTAAGCAAGTTATCCTTGAGGTAAAAAATTTCCACTTCACTTTGCTATTCTTTACCTTCTATCTTTGGATTGTCATAACTTATTCATAATAATTTAAAATTACATGTTCTTTGTACCATTAGAAAGATAAAAAAAATTATCTAAATAAAAATATAATTTTTATTTTTTACTTTTATTTTTTATTAGATAAAAATATAGTAAACAGATTATGACTAGTTTTATAGTGTGTAATTATTTAATTGCACAAATTTTACTTGTTTTGTCTTGTTCTTCTCCTTTATTGTTGTTTATTGCTCCTTATAGTTTACACCACAATTTATAAGCAACTCTTAATTGAGGCCATCTTATACTTTGGGTTGAGGAGTGAATTTTATCCTTACACTTATGTCTTATCAAGAAAAAGGGATAATCTACTTTTAATCAAGAAAAGACAAAGCTCTGATATTATAACTTTACTCTTGTCAATTCATGAAGGCCAGAAATTAAAATAGATGCATAAATTAGTGAAAACTATATCAAAAGAAAATAACAAAATAGAAACAAGAAAATATGTATATTCAAAAAGAAATTGGAATAACTATTGTCAAAGATTAGAAAATATAAGAGACTCTTAAATTAGACTAGAAGCAAGAAAGGAGTTGACAAGAGTGAAGAAGGCTTTAGTCTTATCTCTATATTTATTATTTATCTAAGAACTACATGGCGGCATTCTATAGGACCTCCAACACTTGTCTAATTTGCAAGACACATGTCAAACTTACAAGACAAGTTTCCTATATATGCGCCACATATTTAGCTTGTTCCACAAACTACCAACATGTGTGACACATGGCTAGCTTGTTCCACAAGCTACCAATATGTGCAACATGTGGCTAACTTATTGGCCAAATTTATAACTTATGAATCACCTATAGACATATATAAAGGTGATTCTACATCTATGAAGCTTTTAGGAAGCTTCTCTATAAGATATTATCAAGTTAACTTATTTTTTCCTACTTCTTTCAATCTATATTAATTAGATAATTATTGGAATAAATCTTATGTCCATAATATTATATTATTATTTATATTCAATATTCTTTTCTTTCTATTTAAATTAATAATCTTTATATAATAATTTATACAATAGATCTATTATATGGATGTAATGAAGAATCCATATATAATAAATTATATATGTATCTAAAAACTTTCATATTTTTGTTAAAGAATTGCATATCTCTTTTATCCTTCCAATTGTATCAACTTTGATTAATTTCAATTTTTTTCTATAAAATCCAAATAAATGCCTAATAATCATAACTTCTTGTATTCCAAATATAAATTTTGTCTCAAATAGTGTAAGATAAATTTTTTCAAGTCAGGTTAAAATCTTTTCACAATCTTATATATAATCAATGATATACTTGTAACATCTCTTTTTATCTAAAATTTCATCTTTTTCTTCTTCTTTATATCTTTTTATAGGAATATTATCTAAAAAGTACATATTTTTTTTTTAAAAAATAAAGTCACTCAATACTTTATTCATTCTATTCATCATATGTGCAACTGAGTTGATAGCACTTTGTTAAAGAGTACATATTTTAAATAATCAAAGTAGTATTCTTATTGTTGTCATATCTCTAATTCTATGAGCAAGTTGAAATTGATCATAGCTCGAATATAAATCATTTATTGAATAAATTATCCTTTGTGCAAATGCTTCAACAAAGTCATCTATTAAAGATCTTATATACGCATTTTTAATAGTTATTGCATTTATTGACTATATATCTTAAATAAATTATAGTGATCTATTTTTTTAGGCATTATAAATCAATAATTAGAATATGGAGCAAAAGAAGGTTTTAAAATCTTCATTTGCATCTTTTCTTTCAATAAGTCTATTAATTTAGGCAAATATGTTCTTAGCATTGGAATTGGCCTCAAGTTCCAAAATATATATAATATTATAAAAATAAGCATAGGAGCTATAATATTAGGATCCACTTATCCTATCTTATAAGATTCAAAGGCAAATGATTTAATTCATTTTACAAGCATTTCTTTGAAATATATAATTTTTTCTAGCAATAAAGAACCATTAGATCCAATCTTTAATTCTTTAAAAGTTTCTTTAATAAATTAATATCCAATATTCCTTAAATCTTTTAAACTTTACTTTTTTTATAATTTTTCTATTTGTTCTTTAAAATCTTCTAGCAAAGGTTCCATAATAAGTTTTACTTTCTTATCCACTATCTTATATATTGTTTTTACAATAATCTTTGGTGCTTAAAAAGATTCAAGTATAGAATAAATTTTCTTTGAATGGATTTGTATAACCTTACCATCATTTTCTAATCCAATTAATATAATTAATTTTAAAAATTCTTCTAATCTATTTTTTTATTAACACCAATAATCTTTTTATCTTCTAATATTTTTAATTTATATATATATATATATATATATATATATATATATATATATATATATATTTTAATATTATACAATCTTTTCTTTTCTTTTCTTTTCTTTTTAAATCTTCAACTTTCTTATACATGATATTTTTATTTTCAAAAATATCAATAAAGTTGTATCAAAGGCATATATATCTTATAAGATAACCTTCCCTTTTGTACATCTATAATCCCGTTTTATAGTGGTACTCCTCCAAAATCTTTAGATTCTTCAACAATCCTTGACAATAGATTTTCTCTCAATCTATTTTAATTCTACTCATGATTAAAAGACACAATTAAAAATTGTGTTGCCTTTCTTCCATCTTCACTATATATCTATACATAAGTTGAACCATCATCAAATATCTTTGTCTCTATCCAAATTGTCATAATATATAGTTGCTCCAAAATAAAAATAAAAAGATATTACATCTTGAATAAAAAAATTTTGCTCTATTATAACATCATCAATCTAGATCTTGACATCTAGATAAATATCCTATAACTTATCCTGTGTATTATTAGCTGCTTGTATTATCTATCTATATTCCATATCAATTGGCTATCTTTGCTTTTTGTAAAGATCTTTGGATACAAGATTTATTTCTAAATCATGATCAATTAGAGCAACAATTGATTCTTCTATATCTCTAACCTTCATTAATACTTCCATAGTCATTTTATTCTAATGTATTTGAATATAATGACTTGAAGCTTCTATCTCTTTTTTATTTCAATCTTCAAAATGCACTTGTTGATTATGACCTCCCTTCTCACTTATTGATTGTTTGCAATAATTATCAAATTATTTTTTATTCTTATATATCTTAATATTAATAGTATGATTTAATCTTATTTCACTTATTAATTACTTTTTCTATTTAATATTACCAATAATAATATCATAAAAAAAAATCTTTGTATTTTTTAGAATTTTTTCAATATAAACTTAATTTTAGCATTGAATATGCATTCTTCAAGCATTCTTTTAAATCTATTGCTACTTCAATATCAAAGAATAATTTGTAAGCTATTGATTTACTTTTCTCTTTTGCCTCTTTTTCTTTCTTTTTCAAAATTGTTGAAGCATCCTCTATGGATAATTCTTGTAAAACCATCTCACAAGTCTTATCTCCTCAAATTTGCCTCTTAAAAGAATTTTCTTGTCTAATATCATCAAAATCCTTCTTTCTTTTTTCTTCCATTAAAGCTTTATGTTGGCTCTTACTAATATATGTATGGATTGAAAGAGCTTCTATATGATCTTTCCAATCTATAACACTATAAGTTGTAGCAATAATTTTCAATAATGTTTTTTATGGTATCTTTTATTTTTATATTGTAGAAATGGTAAAAGACCAAAATCTACTTGTTTCTATATTTTTATTGAGGTCATCATCCACCTTGGCACCATAACTTAGAATTTCTTGTATTGTAAGTCCATGTATTACCAAATAATTTTGAACCAATGCTTTCATACCTCTCTTATCAAAGTTTGTTTTAAGAAGATCCACAATATCCTTTAATGTTACTTTTTCATCTTTTCAAAAAATAATTTTTTGCTGCACCATGTCATTGAATTCATCACAATCTTTTCAAGAATGAGAAACATCATCACATCAAATATATCTTTGCACATATCATTATTTAAAAATAGCTTTTGAATTATTTATAAAAGTTTTTTCTTCAAGTCTTGTAAATTTAATTTGAAGATCTCACATTCTATATATAATCTCTTTAGCTCTCATATCTTCTTTTTTTAATATAGCCACTAGAGTTTGAATAATAAATATAGTTAATTGTGTAGTAGGTACTTTAATTCTAGATGTTTGTGCTACTCATTAGATATTAATCATATCTTTTTTTTTTCTCATATTGCATGCAATCTCACAACATCTTCAACATCCCTCTACTTTGTTATTAATCCTTCATTGTCATCTTTATCTTCAAAAAGAACCTCCAATTTTTCTTATAATTTTCCATCAACAGCTTAAAGAAATTATTCAACCTTGATTGGCTCAAATGTTAACTTTTCTATCTTTGACAATTAAAAATAGTCTCTCAAACTTTCTGAATAGCTCTGCAGCTTGCAAATTCTTATTAGGCCACTCAATCTATTTTAAGAATAATTTTTTAGTAATCTAATTAATATCTTGTAAGAAGTATTCATCCTTTCATACATGTAAAAATATTTTCTATGAACTTCCAAAATGCTCTATATTTGATCTCATATATTCTCTTATCTCTAATAATGTGGCAAGTTTGAATAACTCAATCATCTTTTTTTTTAAAACACAATTCAATTCCATTTTCTACACATAACATTTTAAATATTTTAAAATATCCTTTCTATCAAATTAATCAACTTTATTAACCACTGCTTGCAATACTTTGGTTGTCAAAGCCTCCTTACAATGATTGTATTATTATTTTTGCATAGATAATATAAATACTTAAAACATACTTATAATGTTTAGATCCATGTATATATCTTATCCTCTAATAGAAAATCCACTAAAATCTCCACTTAAATAACCACCCAAAGTTTCCATTGAAACTCCAATTTTAACCTTCTTGTCTTCTTTTTTCATTAAATCTAAATAAGAATGAACAAAATCCAATACCTCCTATTTCAAAATTTCACGTCAAATTTACCACTTATATTGTATTACATGTCATCTTGTTTGAAAATGCATCAAGCACTTGATTAAAGAAGATAAATTTATATTTTACAATTAATCAAGAATCTAATAATCCTAATAAAATCCAAAATAAATCCTAATTGAATCTATAACAATCTTAATCAAATCCTAAAGTAATCATTAAAAAATCCTAAAAGAATCATAATGAAATCCAAAAAAAATCTTAATAAAATCATTAAAAAAATTTAAAAATTATAAAGAATCTTAAAGAAATTCTATAAAAATCCTAAAAAATCACAAAAAACCTTAAAATTTTCTAAAGGATTTTAAAGAAATCATAAAAAAACCTTAAAAAAAACCTAAGCAATCTTAGCCAATATTTGAAAAAATTATAAATTAATCCGAATTAAATTTTAATAAAATCTTAAAGAAATCTTAAATAAATCTTAATACAATCTTAATTACATTCAATAGCAAATTTAAAACATCTAAAATTATTAAATCAATTTTTGATCTTCAATAAAAATTTGCACATTTTTTGATCTACTAATTAACAAGAAGATTATCAAATTTGAAGGAATTTGAACTTGCAAATTAAAAGAAAAAGTTCCTAATCTATTCAAATGTTGGCTATTCTCTTTCTCTAACCTTAATATTAATAATCCAACATCAATATCTTCTTTTTGCACTATTCATATATTCTAAAATTTTATACAAATATTAAAAACTAAGTCAACTATCAGCTCTAAAAATAACCAATTTAATCTAACTAATAAATTACTCAAGATCACCAAAATCCTTTTAGACCTTCAAAATCCAATTTCTGAAATCTTCACTCACTTAAATTCTAATAATCTTTGATCTAGCTATTGGATCAAGCTTGAATTCATAATAAAAATTTAACACAATTATTTTTACAAATCCACAATTTTTCACATGTAGATCTATTACAAAATTCATAATATACTCCAAAATATGAATCCACTTTATTTTTCAACAACCATAATCATCCAAATAGAACCTTGACTTTGTCAAACTCTTACAAAGTTATTACAAGCTCAAAAATCTTAAAATAAACATTCAAAAAAAATCTTATTAAGTGTGCTTATTCTTTGATCAACAAAAGAATCTCTTATCTACTATAGGTACACGGTTTTGTGTCTTGGAATCTAGTTTTAATCTTTGTTTACAACTAGCCTTCTTTGAATATCAATCTAAGGATTTTAAAGGTAATTTTTGTTAGAAACTACCTTTTGCTTTGATTTAAAGATATCTATAGTATTATTTTTACTAATCTATTGTATTTTGTCTTATTTATGGCCTTACAATACAAGTAAAAGTCCTTTGTATAAAAAAATAGCATTAATATTAAATATTTTTATTACCTCCTTATTTTTTATTTATATTTTTAAAAATAATTTTTTTACTTAGTCTTTAATTATGCTCCTATATAGTATATATCTTCTTTTATTCTTTCATCCTATAGCTATACTACAACATAATCTTGCTTGGGTGGAAGTGCAAGTATCTTGATGATACTCAATCTTTTATCTCAATTTTATATAATATAAAATATAGTTAGATTATTAGTTTAAAAAGAATCTATTTAAAATTTCATGTATAAATCTACTTAAATATAAGAGGTTTTATTCCTAAATTGAAAATCACACCACATGACAACAAAAAGAAGAAGAAATAAAGTAACAATATGCTTTCCAAGTAAAATTAAATATTATAAATTAATTGACTAAAATATTAAATATAGATTATTATATTTATATTAATTTAAATAAATTATATATTTATATTAATTTTTTAATTAAAGTAAATATAATTAAAAAAGAATATTTTATTAAATAAAAATAATATATAAAAAATTTAAAAATAAATAGGAATTAAAAGACAGACTAAAATTAAAAAAAATAAAGCTTATTCTAATAATAAGTAGAATTTTCAAAAAAAGACATGAATAATATAGCACATAAAATTAATCTCATCCAAATAAGATGTCATCAGATCAAAAATATAGAAGAAATTTTAGTTAAATTATTTAGATTATACACTAAATACATTAAAATCTTTTTAAATAGATATAAGAAAAATCTTAATAAATATAGTTTTGTATTTAAAGAATATTTAATAATTTTTAAATAATAGATCAATCAAATAGTTTAACTTCTATCTATATATTTTATATTATTTAGATTATAATTGCAATGAAATTTAATAAGGGATAAAATAATATTATGGATATACTATTAGATATAATTAATAGTATGGATATACTATTAGATATAATAGTATATATATATAGATATATATATATATATATATTAATACATATATATATAATTATAATATTATATTAGACAAATATTTTGTCTAATACATGATTTATAGGAGGTTAGAAGATTATATTTTTCATTGATTTTACTTTCATATTAATTGTAATTAAAAGAATGTTTTTTATTTTAAATCTCCAATCAAAAAAATTATTAGAATAGTACTTGCTTTAAACTAATCTCTTTAAAATATCATTATACATATCATAATTTCTAATTGAAGTTCTTTTATCTATTTTTAAATTCTAGTATAATTATTTAATAACATCATATCTTTATATAATTAAAAATTTAAATTAAAAAATTATTATTTTATAAAATAGGATTAATATAGAAAAAGATAGAAAGAAGAATATTATGCTAATAAGTAACAATCTTTGTTATAATTGTTCCTAATCTATTTATTATAAGAACTAATTGTATATTAAGCTTTTCTATCTAATAAATCTAATTTTTTTTAAACTTCTTTTGAATTATTATTCTTCTTCTTTAATATATATATATATATATATATATATATATATATATAAAACACAACTTGCTTTTTTTTTTAAAAATTAATTAAGATTTAGATAAAAAAAATTTATTTTCTTGTACTCTTTACAATAATTGAAGACTTCTTATTATTTATTATTTTTATTGCTAAGGTAATCATGTTCTTTTATCTACTTAGATTTTTTAATTTTTCTTATAGTTCTTTTGTGTTCTTTTGTATTTAGGATAATATATAGTTAAATTTTTTTTATATTTTCTAATTATAAATTCTGCAAATATAATTAATTAGTAGATTTATTAATAAAAAATAATTTAATATTTAGAGATAAAAATATTAATTTATAATATTGATTAAATATTTTAATATTTTTAAGGCTTTAGAAGGTTGTAAAGTTATAAGAGTCTTATAAATCATTAAATATTAAAAACATAGGCTTTATTAAGTATTATATGCAATTATCTTTAATTAATCTAGTATTTTATATTTTTTTCATCATTGTGATATTTCTTACTAACTTCTAAAGACTATTCTTTAAAAAAAAAAATTTAGTTATTCATTTTTTTTATAAATTTATACAAAATAGTAAATAGATAAAAAAAGCTTTAAAAATTATTATGATTTTTTAATAATTTTTAAAGTTAAAAATCTTAAATAGTTTAAATTATACTTGTAATTAAATCAAATCATTAAGATGTGGTAAAATTTTCTTAATTTTATTTTAGCATCCTAAAATATTAAAAATTAATTTTTATTATATTGAAAAAAATTATTAAAAAGTTATAATATATTTTTATAATTTTAATAAAAATAATTTATTAATTTTTGAAAGCCATTATAAAGAATTAAAGTAGGATTTGAATTTTTTAAATTAATTATAAGTCTTTAAAGATTATAATACAATTAAATTTACAAAACAAATATAGTCTCAAGGACACAAGAATACAGAGCAAGAAACTTGAATAGGGACAAGGTTTCAAGAAGAAACCAACAAGAACTTGAATTAAATAGATGAATATACCAATAATACTAAGAAAGGTGAGCTAGAATTCCAAAAGTGCGTTGTCGAGACTGAAGAACTCTTCAACCTTGATCCTTATATATACTCTTATCTAAGACGCTTCTTAAGCAGCTTCCATCAAACTAAGAAGCTTCTCAAGTAGCTTCTATTAATTGAAAAGCTTCTTGAACTCCTTCTACTAACTGGGAAGCTTCTTCAATTCCTTCTACTGACTAAGAAACTTCTCAACTGACTTTCACCACTAAGAAGCTTCTCAATCAACTTTCACTAATTCAAGAAGCTTCTAGAATATTTTAAAAGGTTCTGTGAACCTCCAAAATATATGTCCCTAATATCACCTCCTTTTCTAGTGACAAGTTCTAAGAGGAGCTCAATCTTACTACATATGTAAGAAATTGAGAATATGTTATACTAATTAAGTTATATATTCTGTTCTCCATTCTTGGGCAATGGGTTCTACTGGTCCTTGAAGAAATTGCCTATGGCCTTGAGCTAATACTTCCGTTGTTGAAATATCCCATTCTAAGATCTGATCTTCATTGCGGCCTTCAAAACACCCTCCAAATAAGATCTCAAGGCTAAAAAGATTCACCTTTCCAAGCTCAAGTAATATCACTAAAACTTGAGCATTGAAATCAAAACTTGTATGATTGAATCTTGCTCCTAATAGCTCCAATCAAGATTGTACTTTACACTGAAATGTATTGTCCTCACTTTACTCAATTAAAGGTTGTGAAAACTACACTAGTTTGTTTGAAGCTTGCGTGATAAATGAATCTTTTGAGTCTTATTCTCTCAATGCTTGAAGGTTTGACATGGTGACTAACTTACTTCTACCACTCTATTCTATCTTAGAATAAATGACTATATATTATTGACGGCTTTAGTTTAATTTTTTTCTTCTTTATAACTATTCCTTAAATCCAATCTTCACCAAAAAGTTATCATTGAACACATTTGGATTTGGGAAGATAGAATTGATAAATTTCTTATACCTTTTGAAGCTCATTGGCAAGATTTTTGGCTAGTTTCTATGTATATTCATTAATGTCATAGCCTTCCTATTGAATAAAATATTCTAATTTATCCTACTTTTGTCATGAATCAAGTATCTTTTCAACCTCATATTCTTTATGGTCTTCAAAGATAACTAGAGCTGGTGGTGGAATAAATACATAACAATCACTACCTAGTATCTTTAAAGCTTGCGTGATAAATGAATCTTAGTTTGTTTGAAGCTTGAGTGATAACTGGAGCTGGTGGTGGAATAGTTCTTTCAACAATATCTGATTTATAATAGGTTTCCAAAAGCAAGACATGAAAGACTGAATGAATGTGCATGCTACTTGGTAGTTCGAGATGAAAACTTACTAGATTTACTTGGTGTAGAATTGTAAAAGGTCCAAGTCTTTGATAGTCTAATTTTTGTGATGGTCGATTTATTTGTATATTTTGTCGAAGTAATCAGATACAATCTCCTACTTTGAATTTTGGTTGGTTCTTGTGATGAATGTATAGTTTTTATATCGATCTTGGGCTATTTATAATTGGAATTTTAGTTCTTCATGGATGGTTTTTAAATAAGTAGCTTGATTCTCTGCAGCTGGGCTTTCCACATCTTCAATTTGGAATGGATCTACTCTAAGGTGGTATCCATAGTTTGAGAAGAATGGAGTTTGCTTTGTTGAAGAATGTTCAGAGTTATTGTGTGCAACCTCAACCAATGGTAGAAAGTCCATCCAATCATCTTGTTGGTAATTTATACTACAACAAAGATATTGTTCTAAGATCTGATTCACTCATTCTGTTTGATCGTCAGTTTGAGGATGATAAGCAGATGAGAGGTTGATCTTGACCTTTAAAAGCCAAAATAATCCTCTTCAAAAGTTTGATACAAATTGTGGTCCTTGATCTGAAATAATGTCAATTGAAAGGCCATATATTTGGTAAATATTATCAATAAAAAGCTTGGTTGTTTCCTCCCTAGAAATAGTCTTGGTGCATGGGATAAAGTATGCCATCTTAGTAAGATGGTCTACTACCACAAAAATTGAATCTTTTCCATTCAAAATTGGGAGGTCTATAATGAAGTCCATAAATAACAATTGCCATGGGCCCTTAGGAACTGGAAGGGGTTACAGAAGTCCATATGGTTGGTGTCTTAGAATCTTTGTTTGCGCACAAATTTTGCATGATTGGATGAATTCTTTCACCAATTTCCACATTTGAGGCCACCAATAGTCTCTTGATACCAATTCTTAGGTCTTCTTAAAGCCAAAGTGTCCAACTGCTGGAAGATCATGTCAAGCTTGAAGAAATTGAAGTCTTGTAGGTCTAGAAAAACGTATGATTTCTTGAAATATGGTAGTACTGATTTGAAATTATTTATTTTCTTCGCATGTCGTTTTTAAATGTTGTTGGATGTTCTTTATAAATAGATCTGTCTTCATTGCTTTTTGGATTTCTATCTTCAGAGTTATATCTGTATAGGTAGATATTGTCAATATCTTTAAGTACAAATTAGACGGCTTCAACATGATTGATTTTTGTTGATCCAATACAATGTTTCATATTCTTGGTGCAAGATATGATTGTCGAGAAAGAGCATCTGGTTTTCTTTGAAGTTTTCCTAGATGATATGTAATTACAAAATCAAATCGAGATAATGACATGTTCCATCGTGCTTGTCGACAATTTAAAACTCAAGCACTCATAAAATATTCCAAGTTTTTATGGTCGGTATATATCATGATCTTGTATTGAGCTCCTTCCAATAAATGGCGCCATTCTTCAAAAGCATCAACAATTGCCAATATGACGATTGAAGCTCAACATGACCACTCCATAATAGTTTGTATGTTCTTTGGATCCATAGAAATCCCATTTTTTGAAGCAATATATCCCAAAAATTCCACTGATGGTTGGTGGAAAGAGCATTTTTCCAATTTGGCATACAATCTATTTTCTTGTAGTTTCTTTAATTCCTTGCGTCATGATGTTAAGTACTCTTTTCGTGCCGAAAAAGATCGAATATTGTATTTAAGTAGTTATTCTGAAGTCATCAAAGTAATGAATATCATTTAAACCGTATGTTGAAAGATTTAGATGCGTTTGTATGGAAGTCGAAAAGCGCGCATTATATTCGAAATGTCCGTACCTAAATTTTCATATAAATTCGGAATGTCTTGAATTGATTTGTATCGCCCTTTGTGTATTGGGTTATGGTAGCCTCTCAAATCAATCTTTGTAAAAATCTTTGCTTGTCCTAATTGTTCCAATAATCCTGAGATTAATGGTAATGGATAGCGATTTTTTATAGTTACCTTGTTCAAACCTCGATAGTCAACATACATATGTAAGGAACCATCCTTCTTTTTCACAAATAATGTAGGAGCTCCAATAGGCGATTTTGAATGTTGAATAAAATTCTTGGCTATATTTTCATCAATATATTCTCACAAGGCTGTAAGCTCCATTTGTGACAGATTGTAAATGGGACCAAATAGAGGTTGAGTTCCATCTTGTAATTTGATTGCACAATCATAAGGATGATGTTTGGATAATATATCTGCTTTTTTCTTTTCAAATACGTCTTCCAGGTCGCGTTATTGACTAGGAATTTCCTACTTTAGTTGCTCCATTTGATCTTTCATTGAGATAGCATACAATGCAAATGCATCTCTTTTTTTACTACTTGCATAAATGCTATAGCTTTAAAGAATAGAGTAGTACCTCGTTTCTTCTTTTGATGTGTGGATCTTGAAGAAATCTTCTGCGTACTCCAATCAATATCAGGATTATGTAGCTCAAACCAAAAAAGTCCAATGACAATAAGATTTGTCGGACATCTAATGATATTAAAAACAATTTGTGATACTTGATCTTCTAGTATCACTTCTAACGGTTGGGTTTCTTCGACAACATCTCCCGATGCAAGGTTTTGTCTATCAATGACCTCAACTGGTGCAGGATGGGTCTTCTTTACAAGTAGTAGATTGTACTTGGTTGCAAAATCCTTATCCATGAAGCATATTGAGGCTCTAGTATCTAAATGGGCTTTAGTAGAAATTTCTTGTTTCAAGGTTCTTATATATACAAGAAGTATAAAATAAGATGTTGGATCCGGAGATAAAAAGAGATTTTTTTCTCATACTTTAGATTTGGGGGTGTCCAACCACAAGGTTCCTACTGTAGCTTGACGTCTTCATTTTTTGACCTTTCTAATTCAGATATTATACCTCGTGCCTTGAATTTGCTAGGTTTATTTGGACAGTTTGCTGCCTTGTGATTGGGTCTTTCACAATATAAGCATAAATTTTCTTGTCGACGTCTAGTCTTTTCCGCTGGTGTTAATGGCTTGAATTGAGTTGTATCAATTTGCATATGTTCAAGATATGTTAATGGCTTTTTGAATACTTTTAAAGATGTAGCAGTCGTATCTTGATAGGTATTGTTGAAAATTAATCGCCTTTCTTGTCGTAGTTCAAATAGGCGATTGTCACAAGTAATAGCTTGAGCTATGAGTTCCTCTAAGCTTTCAACACTTGGCATCGTGATCAATAAATTCTTTACATCATCTTTTAAGCCATAACGAAATTGAGTCATAAAAGCCTTATCATTCTAATCAAGATCACAAGTAAGTTGTTGAAATTCTGCAGCATAAATTACAGCTGAACGTTGCCCTTGTCGTAGATTTTGGATCTTCTTCTCTGCCATTCTTTCTTGATCACTGTCTCTAAATGCAGCAGTAAATCTCTCCATAAAAGCTTCTAAGTTGTACAAGATCGGAGAATTCTTTTCCAATAGTGGCGCAAACCATGATCAAGCCCTTCTTGATAAAAGGGTGCCCACAAAAGCGACTCAAATGAATCCATCTGGGTAACGAGATGGATATAGTCATAAGTAAAGTTGCACTTGTTGTACAAATCTTTGAAAGTTGGATCTTGATCCATCACACTTGTCAGGCATACCAGCTTTTGGCTCTTTTATGACAACCCTTGGAACTTCTAGAGAAGTTGTGTGCATAGCTTGTTTATCACTTGTTTCTCTTAATTGAATAATCTCTTGTTGTAAGTTATAAATCTCCCGCTTAGTTTCTTCAGATACTTGCTCCATTTGCGATTCTTTTCTTGAATTGAGGAAGAATGTCATTTCTTCTCGTACTGTATCCAATAGGGCTCAAAGATCTGCAAGTATTGCCACTCTATTCTTTATTTGTGAGAATGCACTTCCATTAACCTGGTCTATTTCCATCTTAAAAAAAAAAAATCGATAAGCCGTTAGTATTTTCTATACTAAAAAGAATACTTTGAGACAGTTAGTTTAGAAGAAGGTAATCCGCAACCTCTAAAATGTAGTGATATAACTTAAGAAAGGGATAATCCATTCTTTCCAAAGAAAAATCAACTACAACAAGTAAACATATCAGTCTAGAGGGGGGTAGTCCGCACTCCTCTAGAACGCAATAGTATCTTGAAGAGCGATAATCTACTTTCTATTAAGAGATCTAAGCTCTAATATGATTATGTAAGTCAATCTTGCCAAATTGTCAGGGATACAATTTAGTAGGTTAGCAAAGAACTAAGGAGAAGAAATCAAAATCTGAATAACTTCAAGAACAAAAAACTGGATGGATAAGAACAAGAACTAGATCAAGAATAAGAAACTGGATTAATATCAAGAACAAGGCAATACTTTGGATTACTCCAAGACTTGTGTTGGCAAGACTGAGGTGCTCCTCAATCTTGCTTCTTATTTATACTATGAGGCCTTATGTCCTATTGGACCTTCTAAGAGTATCTTAGAATATCTTAGAAGCTTAAAGAAGATTCTAAAAGATTCTAAAAAATCTATGGGAGGTCTTGGAAGATTGAAGAAGATTCTAGAGGATCTTAAGAATATCTTAGAATATTCTAGAAGTTTGAAAAAGATTTTGGAAGACTTTAAAAAGTCTATGGGAGGTCTTGGAAGCTTGAGGAAGATTCTAGAAGGTTCTAAAAGATTCTAAAAGATTCTAAAAAGCTATAGAAGATTCTAGAAGACTACAAAAAATTCTAGTAGTGGCTTAAAGTATGTCCATGGCAATAAAAACATAACCTCCAGTACTAATCTTGATTTTAGATAGCAATTGTTAAATCCTCCCAAATCCTATAGAAACCAACCTAATGTCTTTGAAATGAACTTGAAGGTAATTCTCTAACTCTAGTTGCCAATCTTTGAATGACTTGACTTTCTGTCCTTAGTCGCCGTTTTTGTGGTTGGAGATCTGATTTCAACCTTGTCTCATACACAGTCGACCCTTGGATATCAATCCAACTTATTCTAAGGATTTTTAAGCTTAATCTTATCCTCAACTTAATCTTATTATCAACCATATTAACTATTTATCTTTTCTATCCTATTTTTATTAACTTATGGCTTTTTAAAAGCAATAATAGAATTTGTACAATCTAGAAGAAAAATTTAATAAATAACTTTTATCTGTTAGCTATTAAAACAAGAAAATAATCTAAGACGCTTTCATAAACCTTTTTTTTAATATCTTAAGTTCTTATTGAACCAAGATAATCAAGTATTAAATAGAAATTATTTCTATTCATGCTTTTCATTATATAAATGTATTATAACACAATAATGCAAGGAACCATCCTTCTTCACAAAAAATATAGGTGCACCTGCTAGAGATTTTGAACGCTTGATGAAATTCTTTGTAAGATTTTCATCAATATAATCCTTTAATACCAAAAGTTCATTTTAAAAAAGATTATAGATTGGATCAAAAGATGGTTGTACTCTTTCTTGAAGATCTATAGCGTGATCATATAGTCGATGCTTTGGCAATATGTTAACATTCTTTTTTTGAAAAACATCTTTAAATTTGTTATATTGCTCTATAATACTTACTGATGAAATTATATCTTTTTTAATTAGAGTTTCATAAATAACAAATGGTATACCTTCTTCAGCCAATCTTATAAAAGCTCTTACTCCAACAAATAAAGGTTTATAAATTTATAGCTTTTTACAAAAAAAAATTGTAGAGATTTCTATCAAAAATATTACACTTTGCAACTTCCAATCTATAGATGGATTATGCTTTTTCAACCAAGATAGCCTAAGAATAACAAAATTTGAAAGAATTCTAATAATGTTAAATACAATTTTGCTTCTATGATCTTTGAATGACACTTCTATAGGAGTGGTTGCATCGGTGACACTACCAAAGGATAAGAGTCATCTATCTATTACCTCTATATAAATAGGTTTTAGATTTTTATACTAGAAGAATTTTGTGAAGCTTAGTGAATGCTTCATCTACGAAATAAGCAAACACCTCCAAATCTAATAAAGCAGTCGTCTAAAGCTTTTAAGGGCCAAAATACAAAGAAATTATAAAACATCGAGCAGGTTGAGTAGAAAGAAAGAAACCGGAATATTTTTGTAATGTTGGATTGTTTACCTACATGATCCCTATTGTGGCTGAACATTGTCATTTTTTTGAATAACTATATTCCTAGTTTTGGTAATGTGTTAATTTTATTTTTTTGGGCAATTACTAATCTTATGGTCTTCCTTGCCATAATAGAGGTATAGATCTTCTTCCATTCAATGCTTCTTTTTTTGTAGACTAAGAAGTTTAAATCGTATTGTATCAAGTTGCATATCTTCTAGTTTTAAGTATGAATTCAAAATACTTGTTAATATAGCACGGATATATCGGATTGCGTGTTGTCTTATTGAAGCCCATAAATGTTGATCTTGTTGATGTTGAAATAATTGATTATCATATTTTACAGCTTAATTAATAGCTTCATTGAACAATTATGGATCTGGGAGTGACAATAACAAATCCTTCACATCATCTTTTAATCCTCAATAAAATTGGTTTATTAAGACTTTTTCATCCCAATTGATGTTACATGCTAATTGCCTAAAATTAAATACATAGACTGATGCAGAGTGCATCCCTTGAGATAATAATCAGATCTTAGCTATTGTCCATCAAGCCTTGTCTTGTTTTCCAAATGCTTCCATAAATGCTTCCATGAAAACTTCAAAGTTGCTCAAAATTGGTGATATTTTTTTAAACAAGGCAATAAAGCATGATAATGCTTGTCCCATGAATAAAATGCCAACTAATCCTATCCATGATTCTTTTGTCAGATAAGTATCAAGTTATAAGACTGTTATTAATCGAATTTGATTGACAAACCATCGGAATTTTGAATGCATATCATCATATTTCTTTGAAAGACTAACTCGAGGTTCCTTATGTTATTGAACAGGTAGATTTTTTTGGCATAGCATAGGTAATACTGCATCTTCAAGCATAAAAATTGGAGGTGGATACAATCTAGATTGTGGTACTTGAAATATTACGTCGTTACAAATTTTTATAACAATCCCTTCAATCTCCATATTCCTAGTAAGTAAAGTAATAAGAATACTTATAATAGTATATAACTTGAAATAAGAAGATTCGATCACATTAATATTTTGATCTCTAGCCATTCTAAAAAAAAAAAAAAATGAATTTACAAGAAGACAATATCTATTTAAAGGAGGGTAATCTATAATCTCTATAAATTGCTTTAAGACCTTCAAGGAGAATGATCTACTCTCTCATAAGAAGAATAAAGCTCTAATATTGTGATGAAGAAAATATCAGTTTAAAGGAGGATAATTTGCAACCTCTAAAAGATTGGTATATCTTCAAGTAGAGGGATAATCCACTCTCTAACAAGAAAGGTCCAACTCTAATATTGAAGATGAAGTCAGTCTTGACAAACTATCCAAGATACAAGAATATAGAGCAAGAGGCTTGAGCTAGAAAAAGGTTTCAAGAAGAAATCAATAAGAATTTACATTAAATAAATAAGTATACAAATAATATCAAGAAAGATGAACTAGAACTTTAAGAGATGCATTGTCAAGACTGAAGAACTCTTCAACCTTAACCCCTATATATACTCCTATCTAGGACGCTTCTTAAGCAGCTTCTATCAAACTAAGAAGCTTCTTGAGTAACTTCTATCAACTGGGAAGCTTCTTGAGATCCTTCCACTAACTAGAAAACTTCTCAAGTAACTTTTATTAATTCAAGAAGCTTCTAGAATATTCTAGAAGGTTCTAAGAATCTCTAAAGTGTATATCCCTAAGATGTAGTTTACTATGAAAAAATAACATCACTAGCAATAAATAAAAATCCAAGCGTATTAATTTCATATGAATTTTAGTACCTTAGAAATATATAAGATGATAATATTATAAGAATGTCTTATATTTTTCCTAAATTAATATATGTAGCATAGTAGGTTTGCTTGCCATGCAATTAAAGTTGGTTCTATAGAAATTCTAAAGAGAGACAATGGTATTATTTTAGCCTCCCTTTGAAAAGAACAAAGAAGATGATATTATTTTTAAAGCTTGGAGTATGCCCTATTTGATATTCACTTAATATATTTTTTGGACAATCTTTAAAGGTTTCAATAGCTTTAATCCTTAGCTTTGTAAAACTATAATTATGTATGTTTGTTATTTCAGATCTTAGTAACGTAATTTTTTTATATTTATTTTTCTTTGCATATGATTTTGTATGTATTTATTTAATCATTGATAATAATTTTATATCTATTTAATAAAAAGAATAAGTTTGGCTTGTAGCAATTAAAGGTAAAAGAATTATTTGTACAACAAGGATTATACAAATTGTTGAAAAAGAAACATGGTACAAGAGTGATAAAGAATAGAAAGCAGTAAATTTAAGAACAATATACATAATTTATTTGAATCTTGCAATTGAGATATTATATAATATTATGAACAAGAGTTCAACACCAAAACTATGGATTGAATTAGAAAGCTTTTATATGACAAATTATTAAATAAATTGATGATATATAAAGATATAATTGTATATTTTTATCTAAAAGAGAGTATAAGTGTGTTAATTTACTTAAATACCTTTAAGATTATTTATAATTTTATAAATATTGATGTCAAATTAGAAGATGAGGATTAAAAGAATTAAAAGAAATAATTGCTCTTATAAATCTAAAGATTTATAATTTAATGTATTATTTGTGAAAGAAAAAATAATAAACAAAGTCTATAATATGAAAAAGTTTAAATTAAAATCTAGAGCTTGATTTCATAAATCAAAGATTAAATATTATAAATATGGAAATTGGATTATTTTTAAAAAAAATATAAAAATAAAAATAAAAATAAAATAGAAATAAAACGAAATTTTTTAATAAATCAATTTTATAAATTTAGATAGAAATTTTATCTATAATTATTAAAAAATTAAAAAATTAAAAAATTAAAAAAATTAAGATATATAAATCATTGATTTTATTGCTCATATCATATATGTCTTTAAAAGAAGTGGTATTACAATCATATTCTATATAATGATAGAACTATATTCATGAAAAATGATATATCATATAAAATTGTAAGAATTAATAAATTTTGCATTGAAATATTTAATAAAATTATAAAAATATTAATTGATATTTGGTATATTTTTTATTTGAAGAACTTAATTTTCTAGGTACACTAGACTTGGTGGTTTGTAAATAAATAGAAGAAGGTAGATTTCTAGATGTTTCTAAAAAAAACTTATATGGTGATGGAAAAAAAAGAAAATTAGAAATCTATATGAGTTTATAGAAGACATTGTTCCACATGGAGCTATCATGACATGCCCAATTGAATTATATAAGTAAGCAAGGACTTAAAGAACTTTAAAATTACCAACTAGTAAAAAAAGTACAATCTTACCAAGTAGATTTTTGTGAATATTATGTATTTGAAAAACATCACAAAATAAGCTTCAATATTGTTGTTTACTGTATTAAAAGTAGGTTATATTATATATATTCATAAGTATGGGAACCTCCGCCAATTGCTTCAAAAGCTAAAGTACTATATATATATATATATATATATATATAATTATTTATTTATTTATTAGGTGATTACTTAAGAAAGGTGCATGTGTATATAATGAAGCAACATGTTGTATCATATGTGCAAGCTAATTTAGTACTTTCTGGCTGAGTGTGCAGTGTACTAACCAAGTGATCCAGGATATAACCAAGTGATCCAGGATAAATCCTCTTCAGCAGTGTAACCCAATATGCACTGAATTGATGACACGAATCACCAACACAATCCAAGGACACAAGACCCAACCCGGAAAGTATGGGTGCAATTCAAAAGAATTGATCAGAGTCATACACGCGTAAACTCTCCTTGAATTGATCAAGACACATCTTATGCAGCGTAGGTACTGTGGAGCGTATCCAGTTGGCAGCACTAGGATTATTGTAGACTTAAGCTGACACCACTTGACAAACCGAAACTCTTGCCACAAGGAACATATCCGACAGCACTTTTGGTGATTGACTACAGGCAACAAAATGTGCCATGTCCCTCTAGAAAAGTTTGCCAGTTAAATTGTCCATATGAAATCACTACATAAAATCATTGCATACGATTCACTTGAAGGACTGCACAAAGCTTCGGGATAAGCTGATTCCAGGGAACACATTCCTGGTTCCATGACCGTGATTACGTCTAGCCATCCTTCTCACAGGGAGCACGACTCCCATCAGGAGCAACGGGGTGAGCTCTTCGACGTTGGAACGCATCCTTTCATAGTATCTTTGATATCCCTGAGGATCCTTTTCTTCACCTACAGAAGTCCAACAATGGCTCAATCCAGCATCACTACGTTACAGGCATCTCAATGCAGGTGAGGTGTATAAAATTTCCTCAACTTGGTGAAAGGTTTTAAGGTTCAAAAGAGTGTTGATCACACTCAAGTCGCCTCTCTTTGGGAGTGGCTTCCATTCTGCACCCTTGCTCTTGGCAACCATGCGCTCCTTGATAGCCGCGTCTGCATTCTTCGGCTTGGCACATGGATTCCCCTATTGCAACAAGAAGAAACGACAGGCTCAGAACTGCAACATGCCTCTGTTCAATCTTCACAAAATCCACAACATGCATGTGACTAATTACACGACATAACTGGAACAGCTGAAACTCGACCTCCTACAAATTACTCACAGTGGCACGATCGTGCTCCAATTTCCCGGAGTTCCCCTCCATCGCCATCTTCTAACCAGCGACTAGTCTAGAGTACCATATGGTTCGACTGTGGAGCAGCGACGATGTCCCGCAAACAAAGCCGAGTGTAGCCAAAGTGGGAAGCCGATGATGAACCGACGTGGGCAACGATACACTGGGAATGGTGTGAAGTTGACATGCAAAGGTGCCCATGCCATTTTAATACAAAGCTGGGTGGGTGCATGGTGGAGATGAGGCAAGGTGGAGAGGGAGGCGGGGTGGAGATGAGGATCGAGCTCAAGGGTGGGAGGGCACGGCGAGTGCAGTATCAGAAGACTTAGGGGAGCGGTGGAGTCCTGATAACATAGTCGTGTTTGTTGGATGAGAGCAATGCTTTTTCATGAAAAACGAATCTTGTCAGGTCTGCGGTTGGAAGGTAGGATTACTACCAGACACAAGTATTTTTTACTTTCAAAGAATACAAATCAATGATAGAAAAGCAGATTAGAAGGTAAACTGTTTGATATTTGATAGTTGAGGAGAACATAAATAAAAACTACCTAATAAGTTTTACAAAGATAGAAGAATTTTCTACTATTTTAGTATCCTAAGAACTCTTCAACAAAGTGGAGTAATAAAAAGATTGAAATGCACATTGTTAGAGAAAGCACAAAACATGCTAAGCAATATAAGATTGTAAAAGAGTTTTTAGGTTGAAGCTATTAAGACTGTTTGTATTTTGGTAAATCTTTCTTTATCTATTGCTATTGAATGCAAAACATTGCAAGAAATGTGGAGTGATATACATACAAATTACTCAAGGCTTAGATTTTTTAGATGCCTATTATATATTCATTTTTTGCAAAAAAAGTTTAAAATTTGATTTTTTAATATTAATTTTTTAATTTTTTTGAAAGAATTTGAAATGTGGGATCTAAATAATTATAGTATAGATGTAAAATTTGATAAAATTCTTATGTTAAAAGATAATAATTTATATGAGAAGAAGAACAATTAGATTTTATTAGTATTCTTGAAGTAGAAGTTGATGTTTTTAAACCTTTACATATTATCATGAAGACTTTAGATTCCACTATACCTGAAATATTTAATAATAAGAAAAGACTAATCCAAGAATTATAGAAGTGACAAAAAAAGAGTAAAATTCTTAATATATTTGGATATAAAAGTATAATAGTATTTATTCTAATTACAAAACATGGTGAGTCTTTTACATTTCTAAAAGCTATAGAGGATAAAAATCAACACAAATAGAAGAAAGAAATAGATAAAGAAATTTATTATTTTCATAAGAAGCAAAGATAGGATATAATACTATTATTTTTTTAAAAAGAAATTAGTTATAAATAGGAACATAAAAAAAATGAAGGATTATTTAAAATAAGTAGAACAAGATATAAAGCCAACTTATTAGCAAAAGAATTTATTTAGAAGTAAAGTATTAATTTTAATTTTAAAAATCTATAATCAAGATTATTTCTATCTATGTGTTGTTGGCAATAGTTCTAAAATATAAATTAGAATTAAAGCAATTGGATGATACTATTGCTTTTTATATGAAAATTTTTTTTAAAAAAAAAATCTATGTGCATCAAGCAAAAAAATTTAGAAGATTTAGAAAAAAAAAAATCTTATATGAAGATTGAAAAAATCACTAAATAAATTGAAACAAAGTACTTATTAAGAATATAAATAAAAAAAATAAAAAAAAACTTTGAAAAGATAATATAATCTTGTATCATTTTAAAATAAAAATAAAAATAATAAAAAATAAATATAAGATAGAAAGAAATCAAAATATCTATTGTCAATTATATAGAAGCTAGAGAGTCTTGAACCAAGATAAGAATATAAGAAAAGTATTAGCAAGATTAAAGATAGCTTCATTCTTGCTTCTATATATATTAGTTGCCAAAAAGATCTTATAGATGCTTCCTAGAGACTACAAGGCTTGTGGCCTAAGAATCAAGTTATAGATTGTTTTAAACATAACTTCTAAAAAATAAAAAACTTATAGAATAAGTTTCAATATCTACATTGCATATTTATAAAAGTCTAAATATTTAATCTACATCTAGAAAACTTCTTAAGACTTTTTCAATGAAGATAATATCTATCTAATATATTTCTATCTACTTCTATTGACTTTTATTTATTTAAGTAACATAGACATTTATTACATTATCTCCTCTTATAAGAGATAAGTTCTATGATGAGTGGTCAAGTTGCTTCATAAGTAATGAAGTCCAAGATTTGGCAAATGGTGTTAGCAACAACTTCTAATCTATATTCTTCACAAAAACATTTAATAAGTTTTATTTACTATTGATAATATTCCATTGTAAGGCAAGAAGACCACCTAATTATTTGATCATTGTTGAAGCATTCATAACTACCTTCAAACAACACATTTTATAAGCCATCAAGTAAAATATCCACTATTGGCTAATTATCATATTATTATAGATTTTTTGAAAAAAATAATAATAATAATAATAATAAAATTAAATATAATAAAAAAATATAAAAAAGGCTATGGTAATAACCACAAATCTTAATACGTATATAGCATCATGTCATAAGCTCAGGAAGATAAGTAATATCTATATGTTTTGTTTGTTTTTTTTATTTTTTTTTTTATTTTTTTATTTCTTTTGCTTCACTAATAGTGCCAAGTTGTATTTTCATAGATCACTCAATAAATTTAATAAGAATCAAGCCTAAATTGGCATTAAATTATGTAGAAAATCTAAGCCAATTTGTTTTTCACAACTTGTAGATTGATGTTGCACACTCAAGACTTTTATCTCTCTTCTCACTCTATTTTTTTATTTTTTTTATTTTTCTTTTATTATTATTATTATTTTATTTTTTCTAAATTTTTTTTATTATATTTTTGCTATATATTTGGTTTTCACCAAGGATTAATATTAGGAGCTGAAATTAGATAATAAGGATTTGAAAGAGATATTTGAGAAGATAGAATGGAATTAAGTCAATAGTAATAATGGTATGGATTTAAAAGGTAAGAAGGATAAAAAAATATAACCAATAGAAATTGAAGTGAGGTAGTAGAAGTATGGTGAGAAGATTTTTTAAGGTGTTTATAGGTTGAGAGAGGAGACAAAAGGAGAACAAAAAAAAAAAAAAAAAAAAAAAAAGACAATGATTATAGTAGAGACTAAGCACAAACTTAGGTAATGAAAGCAACACAAAAGTTAGGTTTGAGTTTTTACTTATTGAGCAATTTTAGAAAGGATTTTGTAAACAAGATCTAGAAAAAGTATTTTATCTAAGCTGAAAAATATGAATACCACATTTTAATTCTATATTTGTGAAGGAAAAGAAGATATAGAGCGCTGAACTATAGAAGGTCTATTGGCTATAGAAAAAAAAGTAACAAAAAGCTAAAATATTACTCTTTGATTTTTTATGATAAAAGATGATTGGAAATATGGATATAACCAAATCTAAAAGAGGTGTTGTATGTGAGGTGATGGACATGGATACCAAAACTTAGTCCTTTATATTTGAAGCTACCAAAAATCTCTTAAATTAAATTCTAAAAATTTTTTGTTGTAAATTTTTACTATTAGAAAGTCATGTTATACTTGAAGTATACATAATTGTACTTGACCTTCTAGAATATGTAAAAGTCTTCTATAATAAAAAAATATTTTCCTTGAAATCAAATTTATTAAAATTATTAAGAAGATTATTTTTAATATTACAAATAAGAAGGTTTATAAATATACTTAAATAAACTTTATTAAAAAAAATAATTTCAATTAGAATTATTAACTTAATAGCTCAATGATGGAATTATTTTATTATTATAAAAAAACCCATTATTAATTGTATACAACATTTTTTTCTTTTGGTGCAAGATAAGAACATTTAGACAAGGCATTTGAAAAACCTTGTTGTTTTCTAAGATAATATGTAATATTAAATACAAATTGTGACATAGATATGATCAATAAGGCTTGGTGATAATTTAAAATATGTATTAAAGTAAAATATTTAAGATTCTTATAAATGATATAAATTATCATTGGATGAATTTTTTTTTTTAAATAGTGATACCATTCTTAAAATAAATATATAATAGTAAGAAATTTTTTTAATAATAAATCATACAATTTATCCTTTTTACTTATAACTTTTCTAAATGAAAGATAATAGACTAAAGTATATTATTTATATCTATTTGTAATAAAACTTCACTTAATTCAAAGTCTAATACATTTATTTCCACAAAAAATAGCTTAAAAAAATAGACAATATAGAATAAGAGTTAAAAGATATTTTCAAATCTTAAAATATTGCTTTTATATTTTGATTCTATTCTAATATTTCTTTAGAATTTAATTATATAAATAGAATAAAAACTTAAGAAAATTTCTTGATAAATATTCAATAACAGTTTATAAAATTTTAAAACCATTGAACATCACATATAATTCTTGGAATTGTCCTATCCATAATAGTTTGTACCTTTTTAGAATCTACTTGTAAACCATCATTTGCAATAATATATCCAAAAAATTCCACTTGTATTATATAAAATATATATTTTTTCATCTTTAAATATAATTCTTCATCTCTAAATTCTTGTAATACAAGGCAAGCATGTTATTCAAATTTTGTACCTTCTTAGAATAGATAAGAATATTTTTCAAATAATACATGACAAAATTATCTAAAAATTTATAAAATAAATTAATTAAAAAATAACTAGAGCATTTGTAAATCCAAATGAAATAATATTATATTAAAAATAATCCTATTTAATATAAAATTTAATCTTAAATTCATATCTTTTTTTAATGCATATAAAATTGTAGGCTCTTTATAGATCTATTTTAGCATAGATCTTAGCTTCAATCAGTTAATCAAAGAGTCCAAATATTAAAAGCAAAGAATAAATTTTTTTGATGGTTAATTTGTTGAATTTACAATAATATAGTTAGATTTACAAGAATCTATCTATTTTATTTACAAAGAGAATTGATGCATCTATAGGAGATTTTGAATGTTACATAAAATTCTTTGTAATATTTTTATTAATATATTCTTTCAAAGCAATAACTTTTATTTGTAATAAGTTATAAATTAGTCCAAATGGTGATTGAATTCCATTTTAAAGATCAATTGCACAATCATAAGATTGATGTTTTAGTAATATATTAGTATTTTTTTTCAATTATATATTGATAATGCTTATATTATTTTTGAATTCTAGTGCAACCTCTATTTGAATAAGGACTTTGTGTTGCATAATTAAAAAATGGCTCTTTTTCTTTTTTAGCTTGTATAAACATATAATCTCAAATAAATAAGGATTGAAATGGTTAGCTTATTTTTTAACTAAATCTTAAAAAGAAATTTTTATAATTTCTAATTAATATTAAGATTATTTAATTCAAATTCAAAAAAATTAAATACCATTGGCTATAAGAGATATTAAATAATATTAAAAATAATGTTGAATACTTAATATCTTAACATCACTTTCAATAGCTTGGTCTATTCTATAACATCTCTAAACACAAGTAATTATCCATTAATAACTACTATTAGAGCCAATTGAGTAAATTTTTAGGATATCAATTTTTATTATAATATAAAGTATTTATCTATAAAATATATTGATATTTTGATGTCCAAAAGTTGTTTAAGCTAAAAATTTATAACTTGAAGTTTTAATAATTATAAGAAGTTTAAAATAAGATATAAGATCTAGTGGTAGCATGAGACCTATATTTGATGGTTGTCATCTAGAATTGTTCAATTCTAAGATCTCTACTATAATTAAATATCTATATTTTTTGACTTTTTTATATTTGAATTTGTGTTCCATATCTTGAATCCATTTGATTTGATACAATAGCCTTGTACTTTATGACTCCTTTTTCTATAATATAAATATAAGTTTTCATAATAGCATTTTTTTTTTTTTTTTTTTTTTTTTTTTTTTTTTTTGTATTAATTTTTTAAATTACATTGCATCAATTTGGATTAATTTTGGTCTTGAAAATAGATTTTTAAAGATCTAAAAGTTATTGTCATTACTTGATTTGTCCATCTTTATCCAAAATTAATTTTTTGGTCCCTTCAAAAGAATCAATTATTATATGCAATTATTTGAATGATAAATTATTATAATGAATTTTCTTTTGGCATAGTCAATAATAAATCTTTGATATTATTTTTTAAACTATATTGAAACTAATTAAAAAAAACTTTTATTATTTTTATCCACATTGCAAACAAGTTGTTGGAATTTTTTAGCATAGATAGCAATTAAACATGATCCTTATTATAAAGATTGGAGTTTTATTTCTACCATTCTTTTTGAATCACTTTCTTGAAATATAGCCATAAATGCTTCCAATAATGAGTTCAATTTATACAAAAGTTGTTAATCTTTTTTCATTAAAGATTCAAATTAAGAAAGAAAACCTTTAGATAGAAGTGTATCAATATATTTTACTTAAATATTACTATCAAGGTTTTGAAAATGATGTAATTGTAAAAATATTTTGACTTATTATAAAAATCTTTGAAATTTTGATCTTGTTCTATTAAACTTCTCTGGCAGATTAATCATTGGATCTTTAGTACTTGTGGTGGCAAGATCTTTAAAATTTACTTATTAAATTAGTCTATTTATACTTGTTTTTTTTAATGGCAAAACTTTTTATTATAACTATTAAATTTTATTATTAGTTTTTTATATAGAAATAGCAATGATACTTCTATAGTTGAATTTGCTAATATGTGAGATTTTTGCTTGAAGAATATTATTAAGATTATAAAGATTTATAATATTTACAAATCTATTTTCATCTCCTCCAAGTATAACATCCATCAAAGTTTATTTATATTAATAATAGATAATATTAAAAAAAACAAATCAAATTAAAAAAAAGGTAATCCACAATTTCAAATATCAAATGAAAATTTCTAAAGAGATGAATAGTCTATTTTTTTTTATTTTTTAAAATCAGTGTTTAAAAAATATATATTAATTAAAAGATAGATAGTCTGCAATCTTTTTTAAAAAAATAATATTTCTTAAGAAGTAGAATAATTCACTTATTTAAATAAAACAACTATAATAAATTAGTATTCTTATTAAAATATCAAAGACTTAAATTAATACAAGATTTTGAGAAGAATATATTTTCTTATATAATTAAAAAAAAAAGTAGAAAAATAAAAGATAGATATAAGATAAAAAAAAAAATTGAAGTGGCTATTGCCAATTACAAAGAAGTTAAAGGATCTTGAATAAAGACTAGAATATAAGAAAGGTATTAATTAGATTGAAGATGGCCTCAATCTTATCTCCATATATATTAGCTACCAAGAAGGCCTAATAGAAGTTTCTTAAAAACCACAAGGCTTATAGCCAAGCATCAAACTATAGGTTGCTTCCAACTTGATTTCTTAAAAGTAAGAAACTTGTAGGATAAATTTTAATAACCATGTAGCATATCTATGAAAGTCTAAATATCTAATTTACATCTAAAAAAAAAATTATTATTTTTTCATAAAGATATTATCTATCTAACATATTTCTATTTATTCCTACTTATTTCTATTAATTTTTGCTTACTTCTATTTACTTAAGTAATATAAGCATCTATTACAATATTAGATAATGGTTTTAAAATTTTGATATTTTTATTATAAAATAAGAATATATTTACAATAATTTTGACTATTGTAAGTATTTCAAAAAATTAAAAAAGATTAGCTTGTATAACTATATTATATTTTTATTTTATATAGACAACATATTAGTTGAAATAAAAAAATTTGATACAAATAAGTTAAAGATGTAATTAAATAAAGAATTTGATATAAAATATCTAAGATTGATAAGTATATCATTTTCCAAAAAAATACATAAATTTCAAATATCATTACATTTGGAATATTAATATTGATGGTTATGTCTATTTAGAGAAGGTAGATACAAAAGAAAATATAGCAAATGTGTTAATAAAAACAGTAATATTTGAAAAGTTCAGGTTGTATTTGATTTTATTAAATATACATTACAATTGATATATGAGCATATACTAATGTATAATAAATACCACATAAATGTCTGATTTCTTTATATAAATAAGATTCAAATTAAAGTAGATATTATTATAAAAATATATTATATTTTATTTAAAATTAATATATGTAATATAATAGATTTGCATGCTATGTAATTAAAATTGCATTTATAGGGATTCCAAAGAGAAGAAAGATGGGAGGTGTTGCCCCTCCCTTGCTTGGTATATGTCCTACTTAGTAGGTACTTAAGGTATTTTTTATACACTCTTTGAAAGTTTTAACTAATATAATACTAATCTTTGAATAATTGCAATTGTATGAATATTCTTTTTAAAATCTTAATAAATCAACTTTATTTTATATATATATATATTTTTTTTTTTCATAAAATTTAGTATTTTTTTTTCAACAAATATAATTAAAGCATTAAAAATCCTATAAGATATCTTTTTTACTACTTATAAGCCTTAATAAGGCTTGAATCTGTGACCAAGTAAATAAATTATTCTTCAAGTAAATTCCTATTATTATATTTTTTATCTTTAAACTTTTTATCTTCTAATTTATTATAATTTATTTATAAAATAATTATTTTATATATATTTAGTATAATTAAAAAAATAAAAGTATTATTTATAAAATAACTATTTATTATTTTCAATCTAATAATAATTTATATCTTCTTTAATAGTTAATTTTTTTTAATTCTTTTTTTATTTTATTTATTTATTTCTTATTTCTTTATTTATGATTCTTAATTTTATCATATTTGGAATAATTCTTCATTAAAGCTAACTTATTAATTTATTAATTTGGATTAATTATAAAAAATTTCCTTTATAATTATTCTACTTGGATTTCATAAGTTCTATTAAAAAGCCACAAATTTTTTAATTGTTACAATATTTTGACTTGTATGGCTATAAATGTAATTACTTTTTTAAATCTAATAAAATAATTGGTTATATAAAGATACCAATATGATCAATTGATTTTCTTTTAATAAGTTGGGATGGTAGTATTAATGAAAAGAGGTCATTAATAAGTTTGGTAAAGAAATTTTAGCTAAAAGATCATACCTACTATTAATTTTAGTTTAAAGAAATTATATCTTTTATAATATAGATATAAATGTATCAAAATAGATGTTATATTTAATTAAATATGATTTTTTTAAAAAAGGCCTTTGCTATTATTATTATTTTATTTGCTATAATCTTACTTAATTTTAATAATAAGAATCTATTGATCATATTAATCTAATCTATCCATTATAATTTAATCATAATAAAATATAATTATTATTCTAATAGTCCACTACTATCAACCAATTTATATAAATATTCTAAATTAGGTGTGTACTTCCATCTATATAATTGATTAGAATATTCATATTACACAATTATAATACACAATTATAATACTTGACAATGTTTTTAATAAGAAAATAACCTATTGGCTTCTCACCTTATTCATACACTTTAAATCCTTTTATTTTGAATTGTGCTAATGAATTTATTTAATAGACAAAAGACAAGACTAAAACTATACTTGCCATATCTACATCCAACTTGGGTTTCATATCAATATGATTCATAGCACTTGCACATCCTTCTATTTCTAAATCAGTCTTTTCAACTATAATTTTTTTAATCTAACATGTTTTTTTGTTTTTTTTTTCTTTCCATTAATTAATAGACACTAATTATAACTCCTACAACTTTTAGTTTAGAAAAAAAATCCTCCAACTTGGTATCAATTACTTATGATTTATGTAATATTTTGTCTTAAGTATAGTTTATTCTCTAATTGGCTCTTTAATTACTAAAAAAAATTATTTTTCTTTTAGGATCTTAATTATAATTTTTTTGGTTCTTGAATCCATTATTAGATACTATACTTTTTATTTTATCTTTTTGCTATCATCTTACTAAAAGAATCTTCTCTTGGAATTAAAAAATAATTTTTTTTTAAAAAAAATTTTTATAAAAATAATCTTATATTAGTCGTCCATAATCTAAAATTGTGTTAGTAATAATTTTTAATAATAAAATATTGTTTTTTAAAATATTTTTGTTAATCCTTATATAATATGGATTAATTATTTAATATATGATTAAAAATTCAGTAGTTAATTGGTTAATCGTATGATTTATAAAATATATTTTTAATTACTGATTAATATTTTTGAGCAAATAAAACAATAAATTTTATTTTTATAGAGAAATCTAGCTACCATTGTTCAATTTGGTGGCCAAATCTTCTACCTATTTGGTTGCATAATCAATAGCGATTAATATGTACTATTAGTTTTTTTAGCAAAAAAGTTGTTAGCATAATATAAATGATATATTTTTTTTAGTTCTATTATGCAACTATTTACTTATAAAAAAAGAAGGCATAATAAGGGGAGATAAGTTATTACTAATCTTAGATTTACTTTGCTACTAGTAATCTTTACTTTATTTTTTCATTTTTTGACACTTGCCTAGTATACTAATTTAATTTCTAATCTTTTTTACTAAAGGATATAAATTACAGATTTTTTTTTCTTAATTTTTGCTACTTTTATCTACTAAATTTTAATTTAATTATTAACTTAAATTTAATATAAACTAGATTATTTAATCTATTTTAAAAAATTTGATTATATTATTAGAAACCAATTCTAATCAATTAAGTATGATTTAAATTTCTAATTTTATCTTATAATAATCTTTAAATAATCACAATTTAAATCTTTTATATTTGGATATCTCTAATTGTATAATAATTAATAGTATGCTACTTATATTTTACTAATAAAAGTACTTTCAATTTAAAGAAGCATCTTTTGTATTAACTAACTATTATAAATAAATACTAATAATTATTTTTTTATTATAATTTAAATTTTAAAAAATTATATTTTAACTTATATAAAGAAAATTTTATATTAAAAATATATAGAAAAATATTAAAAATAGGCTTGATAAATATTGATATATAAAAAATAGACCTAATAGATTTTTAATTTTTAAAATAATTCTTGTGATAGAATTGTACAATCTAATATAAAAGTATGATTACAAAGGAAAATTTGAAATGGGACTTTCCAATGCATTTTCTACTACAAGATCCAAAGAAGAACCCTCATTGTAGATATTCCTTCACAGAGTGTTGGCAAATGATCTAAGAAAAAATTACCCTCTAGCAAGAGGTCTTAAGAGGTAGCGCCTTTTAAAAAATAAATTTGTAAATTGAAGTATCTTGATATACAAAGAAAAAAGCTTTTTTTTGGAAAAATATCAAAAGTAGGCCTAATAAATATTTTAGATAGATTCAATACTTATTAAAAAAATTAATTTTAAAAACATAAATATAAAAAATAAGTAAAAGGATTAAATTCTATTTAGATGGATTTTTAGTAAGTTTTCTTGTAGTGACCAAGTCTATTACAATGGTTGTAATGGACAACATGTTTGATAAGTTTGTGGTTTTTAATATATGTTAGTTTTTTTTTTTTTTTTTGGGTTGTCTAGGCAACTTTCTTGTATTTAAAGGTAGTATTATCAAATCAAACTCTAATAAGATATTGTTTGGTTTTGAGAGCTATTGATGCAAAATATGATGGATAATGTCTTTGTTTGCTTTGCAATAGGATGTGGACATAAAACATGTATGTATACGCTTACACAAATCAATTTTTTGGTATAAAAGAACCATTGCAACATATCTACATGATATGTCAAGATATCATTTATAACATGTACAAGTGTTGCTTCACAAATTAACAAAGTGGTTCAGTTTGCTTCCAATACATTTATATTCAACATGACTTGTATGTCAAATATTGTATCATCAAGCAAGAGTGATAATTTCTTGAAGTTGATCTTTAATTTTCACTATCAACATTGTTCTCTATGAAGTAATTGCATTATAATTGTCATAGAATTACATCATAAGCTAGCAACAAATCCTTTCCATCATCTTGTAAACATATAAATTTCTAGCTTCCGTGAAGCATTAGTTCAGTGATTCTACCATATTAGAAGTTAAATAATTATATCAATGTCTCTCAAAGAATATTGTTGTCCAAGTCTTTAGCTCCAACTTGCTGATCCATGTAGCAACTTTTTTTCAAATTGCTTTAATTTTTATAAGTTCATCTTAATACAACTTGGATATAATCATATATGTTGTATTCTAAAATAACTTTACTAAGTCTATATTCTTGAACTTCTTTTTGAAGTTCTTAGTGAAATGACACATATAAAAATCATAAAAATTATTTAGAAAGATTAGTTATACAACTTCAAGAACTCCCTTCTAGTAGTCCAAAACAAAGATCATCTATAATATGCATTCACTAGTTATATGATATAATAAGAATGTTTCTTTAAGTTATTAAAGAAATCATTTCCAATTTTTGTTATTCTTAATATCTACAATAACAAATGCTATCAAATACAAAGATCTTTTATTATCTATTGAAATTGTATATAGAAGGATTTATAGATATTTGTCTTATAGATGAGTTCCATGAAGACTGATTAGAGGGCGAAATCCAAAGAAAAATCATAAGATCAATGCATAGAATACAGTAAAAAGACAATCAAAACATTGAGATTTTTTGTGTACTCGACAAGTTATGGCAATAGTAGTACTTCTTAGGTTTGTTTGTAGTAGTTCCATATAGAATTTTAGAAGACATTCATAGCATTTTTCTTTAGTATTAATTAAATGGCTCAATGCTCTCTCTTTTCTATACCATGCTTACGGATACAAGATTGTAACGCCATGATCTCTTCTTCCATACTCAATAATTTCTATTGGCTTATATATTGCAATCTATTAAAAGTACTCGCGTACTACTTCTACTATCCATGCTACTATTACTTGGTTATTCCCTAGATGTACAAGTCTAATATAGGAATAGTTGTTGTTGTATGTGCACATTATGAATATTGAATATGTTGTCAACTTTGCTGCATGTAACCTCTGTAAGCAATCTTCAATTCTATACTTCACAATGTACATTTTTTTGTAGACTTTTCAATATGGATTTCAAAGTTGTTAGTGATTGTAATATTCTTGATTGCCAGCTTGAGTATCTCATAAGTTTTAAAATGACCACTTGCAAGAAAGGTTGTATTCTCTATTTATTTATAATATAAAATCCGTGACTACTTTTTAATCTTTTTCCAATAGTCCCTCATGCCTCCGCCCAACATTAGCACTAGTAACATTTGCTAACACCAAAAGTTCAAGAAACACAATATCAAATGTTCAAAGTAGGAACATAAGGCAGTGTTATTAGCTAGTGAGCATAATTATGTAGGGCCATGGCTTCTTAAGTCTACAAGTATTGAATCCATCTAAAATATTTGTCAGGCCTACTTTCAATATTTAAAAAAAATTAAAAATTAAAAATTAAAAACTTTCTTGTTATATATCAAGATGCTTCAATTTACAAAATTTTCATTCAAGAGACATTGCCTCCTTAAGATCCCTTTCCTGTTCTTTGCAAAGCAAGATTCATGCCAAGTTTGGATCTCTTATCAAGATCTGTGCTAGAAGGTCCCGCCTCAAATCTTCCTTTATAGTTGTATTTCTATATTAGATTGCACAATTCCATTATAAAGTCTATTTTAAAAATTAAAAATTTATTAGACCTATTTATGATAAATCAATATTTTTCATACCTATTGTTTATATATTTTTAAAATATATTATATTAAATTAAGAAAAAAATATAATTAATTAAAAATATTCTAAATTATATATATATATATATATATATATATATATATATATATAGATTTTAGCATTTGATTAAGATAATTTTATAATCTTTTGCTATATAAAAAAATCTAATTGGTTATAATTATCTAAATATGAAATTTCTATTTAGCCAAATATATAAAATTAATCTTGATTAAGTAATAAAAATATAAATTAGAATTAAATAAAAAAATTCTATTAAAAAATAGAAGCAAAAAAGAACAAAATTTTATCACTATTTTTCTTCTATAATGAGCTATGAAAATATAGAAAATTCTTCTAAGAAGTTTTATATCTAAGATGCTAAAATAAAAGCACACTAAAACTTAGATATTTGATTTGCAAGCTTTAAACTTCTTTAGAAGTACTTTTATGATTTTTTTTATATTAACTTAAATATATTAATGCAAAAATTAGGCCTCTTTTATTTTATATAAAAATTTAATATTATATTCTAGTTTTTAATCTATTTTATCTAATAATATATTTTAATTTAAAAAGATATATTATTTTTAAAAAATATAATTTTTTTAATTAAAAAAATTATGCATGGTATTTATAAAGTTGATATTATAAAATATATTTAATAATTATATTTATATGATAAATATATTATAAAATGTATTTAATAATTATATTTATAAATATTTTTATAAATAATTATATTTATAAAATATTTTTATAATTATGCATGGTATTTATATTAAATATTTTTATAAAGTTGATAATTTAAATCAAAATTTATAAATTAGATTGATTTACCATTAATTACAATAATTAAATTGTAAACTTTAAGGATTTCATTAACAAGTATATTTTTATTTCTAAAATATTATATATATATATATATATATATTAATTAAATAATTATTCTTTTTTAGATATTGGATCTTAAAAGTTATTAGAAAAAGTTTATTATGTTTCCTAAATGCTTATTAATTTTTTATAATATATATGGATGATAATTTATAAGTTTTTTTAATACTAAAAAAATTTAAAATTTAAAAAATAAAAAATATGATTGTAATTTATACATCATAAAATATTTTAGTTGTAAAAATTTTTGCTTAAAATTTAATATTAGTTTGGTTTAATAAGTTTATCTTTTGAAATTAAATATATATTTAAAGTATCTCTAAAATTTTAATTTTAAAATTTTTCAAAAAATCTAATATATATATATATATATATATATATATATATATATATATTGAAATAAGTACCAAAATATTTAGATTTATATATGTAAATATATATATATATATATATATATATATATATATCATAAAATTATACTTTTATTTTGATTGTAAAAAGAACTACATGATATTTAATTAAAGATAAATTATCTTAAAATTTTTAATGACCATGCTATATATATATATATATATATATATATTTAGTGACTCTCAAAATTGAGTCAATAAGGATGTTTACCAACTTCGAAATACTATATCTGGAAGATATTTCATTTTTTTGACAAATTATAAATTGAAAAAGATGCTCCATCAAGTTGAATATAATCCTACCAATTTTTAGCTTGATAGCTATAGCAACAAAGGAGATATGCCATTTCAAATGAAAGTACCCATATTGACTCAATTTTGGGACTGTTTTTAGCAAGCATCGCTTTTTGCAACAATGAGTTCAGATTGTTGATTTAGGTTTGTGATTTCTCTTTAGGACAATTGTATACTCTTTTAGAACACTTTTCTCATAGTTTTGAAGTTTTTCTTGATTCATGAGAATATTATCATAAGAAAAGAAGTTGAGTGCTATTGCCCTATTGCAGCATGGGCGTAGCATACGTGAGGTGTCCAAATTGTTGGGCATCTCTCAATCTACATATTCTAGAATTCAGAGAGAGTATGCTCTCCACATAGAACATTTGAAAAGAGGCCATCCAAGGAGTCTCACTCCTGTTCTAAGACGAGCGTGCATCAGGGCTATTATATTAGATGGACTAAATACTGTTGTACATGTGAAAAATGCTTTGAGTGAGCAACTGAATATGGTAGTCAGCACCAACACAATGAGGTGCACACTTCATGAAGCAGGTCTTGGGTCTCTAGAGAAACAAAAGAAACCCCTATTCACTACCAAGAACATACGTTCTAGGTTAGAATTTGCTCAATAACACAAAGATTGGACTGTGCATGATTGGAATAGGGTGATTTTTAGTGGTGAGACTAAGATCAATCGATTTCAATCTAATAGTCGTGCTTGGTGTTGGATACAGGATGAAGAATCTCATTTACAAGCTCGTCATATAAGTCAAATTGTAAAACATGGAGATGGTGCAATTTTTGTGTGGGGTTGCATGACTTCTTATGGCATAGGTTATATGTGCAAGATAGAAAGGAAGATGAGACAAGTTTTATTTCTCAGCATTTTGAAAGATGAACTCATGGATACAATTAAATTGTATTATTTCAACCTTGTGTATGTTATATTCTAATATGATAATAATCCAAATCATATTGCTAAATTAGTCAAATATTGGTTATCAATGTAAGATTTTGATGTGCTTACTTGGCCCCTTCAATCACTTGATTTAAATCTGATTGAGCATGTGTGGCAATTGTGAAACAGAGGTTAAATCAGTATCCAACACCAGCTAAAGGAATGCTTGAATTATAGGAGTGTGAGTAAGATTCTTTTAATTCTATCACTCTTGCACAATGTCAAAAGTTCTATCAGATCATGTCCAACCGCATCTAAGTTGTTTTAGCTTCCAAGAGAGGGTGGAAAAATTATTAATATGTAGGTAGATGTAGATTAAAAAATTGAGTCTATGTATATAATTTACTTAGATCACTATTTTTTCTTGTATAGTTTTATAATTGGCATGAAACTTTGAGTATGATGTATTAGACTACGACTATTAATATATACAAATGAAAGTTTTTATGTTCATATCTTTATTTTCCTTACATTGTATATGGAATTTGATATAAGAAATTATTGACTCAATTTTGAGAGTCACTGTATATATATATATATATTAAATATATTATGGTTTATATACTTTATCAATCATTAATTGAACAATTCCAAAAGACACAAATTAATAGTTAATTCATGACCAAATAATTCTATACAAATAACCAAGAAAGGTTAGAAAACATAACTAGATTAGAATATCGTACATTGATAGAATAATTGTAGGTAGAATACAAATAGATTAAGAAAGGAGAAAAAGTGAGAAGAATGAATATACAAAGAAAATATTTAAATGATAAAATTCTATATTAAATATTTCAAAACATTATATTAAAACCTAGAAGTTTTATACTTGATGACATTTAAATATAATGTGTACTTAGAAAATCATTCACATTTATTCCAACATCCAAACTTTCAAAACATAACAATTGTTACTTCATGGACAAAATTATAAAATATACATACTTAAATACTTAAATAAAGTTCAGAAAAATTAAAAAAAACATTCATTGTCAAATATTCACGCACATACATGTGTACATATTGAACAATAATATACATCATTTCTACACTACAAATGTTACCTCAACAGTAAAATTCATACCTAAGACACCCACAAGAAGGGAGGAGTGCGATGGAAGAAGGCAAGGAAAACGAAACGAGGGAGGGGAGGGGAGCTAAAAGGGAGTGGGCCATGTGCGGAACACCTGGTTTCCCTCCGTCATTCCGTGCCGGCGTCGTCTTGGCATTGCGAGGCAGATCCCAAGGGGACCAGCCACGGCCATGGCCAGCATGTCCAACATCGTCATACTCCCCTGTCCTGCTTTCTATAACAAGTAGATCTATCCTACATCTACACTCCCCCCAACCCCCGTCCCCTGGCACCCCCACGCCCTGTGCTCTCTCTCTTCACACCACCTCATTTCATCTCATTTCATTGCCCCCCTCCCCCTTCGCTGCTGCTCCTCCTCCTCCTCCCTCCTCCAAGGGTTTTGTCCTTCGCCTTCAGATCGTGGAGCCGGCACCATGGATGATGAGTACGATGTGATTGTGCTGGGCACCGGGCTGAAGGAGTGCATCCTTAGTGGGCTTCTCTCCGTGGATCGTCTCAAGGTGAGTGGGATCGCAGATCGTGGCTGATCTGAATGACTCGGGCGGTGTGGCGTAGTTGCCGGGGTTCTGGGTGTAGCGTGGATTTGTGGTTGGCGAGGGATGGCGGTTTTCATGGGTTGTGGGTGGAGGACGGTTTTTGAAGGATTGCGTGCGTTGTTGGATCTTTCCGGCAGGTTTGGAGCTGGGCTGGGTGGGTGTGGTGAGTCAGAGTCGAGGTGTGTGCTGTGGTTGTTTGAAAGGGTTGGCGAGTCGCGTAGATGGGTGGAATGCGTAGTTGGTTGGAGGGTGGAGGTGGTGGAGTTGGGTGATTTTAATTCCTCCGACCCCATTCTGGTTTTAGTTTTATTTTTTATTGATGGTACGTGTCGGTGGCAGGTGCTTCACATGGACAGGAATGACTACTACGGCGGAGCTGCTGCATCTTTGAACTTGAACCAGGTGGGTGATGTGCGAGTCCTGTTGTGTTGCATTAATTGAATGCTGTGGTGCCGGCGTCTCGTGTTCCCAATTTAGGCGTAAGATCGCTTGCCCGGCCTCTGGGTTTGAATTGTGTGGTTTTGGAATTTAGTACGTGGGTCTGAACGCTTCGTTCAATTAGGGTCTGTTTGCAATTGAGGTGCGTCGCTTCCTTTGTTTAGACGCTTGCTGCGATGTTTATGGAACGGGCTGCGAGACAGATCACGTGAAAGCGTCATATCGAGGGTATCGGAATCTGTTTTTGGAGTCATGACTCGGGCAACTAGTGTTGGAGCAACGCGTTCCACCAAGTCGATCAATGACCGTATAGTGACGAGCTACATTGGAGCAAGGGACTGGTTCAATACAGTATTCGAGCTTCCGATAGTCATGTATCGGACCCTGTGATAACATTGTGGGGCATTTTGTGTGTCGCAGTTGTGGCAGAAGTTCAAAGGGGATGAGAAGCCTCCGGCCTCTTTGGGATCCAGCAAAGAGTACAATGTGGACATGGTTCCTAAGGTATTGAAAGTGTGCCCGTGATGTGTTTCAGTTTGCACTGAATTCGTATCTGTTGCATCATCAGCGGGTGTTTAGTAACACGTCCAGCCACGTACGTTCGCTGCTAAGTGCAATTGATGGGCGAAGAGTGGTCGATTTTCTGCATGTGACCTGGGATTGGAGGCTGGAATCGTTGTTGTTCAGCGCTCCTGACGGTGGAATGATGTCATGTGATATGCGTTGAAGAGGACGGTTGTGGAGCGCTACCGTTCGTGTGTAGGAGTTGTGCAGCTAGTTGTCACCGTAAGCATCTGAAGTTTGTAATGCGCATTTTGTGTTGCAGTTCATGATGGCGAATGGCGCTCTTGTGAGGGTTCTCATCCACACGGATGTAACCAAATACCTGCTATTCAAGGCTGTGGACGGCAGCTACGTCTACAAGCAGGGAAAGGTGCGCACTCTTGTGTTTCCCGTCGAGGAAACAATCTTGAGTGATAGAGCTGTTTAGTTGCTGTGGTGGAACGATGCTTTGCGGTGGTTTCATTCAGAGACATCTGACGAATACTAGAGGACCAGGCCCCTGGAGGGTAGATGCAGGCACCGCCCTGCGCTTCTTATAAGCGGACGATGGTGTAGCCGTTAGCCCTGCATTGAAGCGGTTTGTGGTGCCATGATCACAGGTGTTTAAAGTTCCGGCCAACGACGTGGAGGCATTGAAGTCTCCCTTGATGGGGCTGTTTGAGAAGAGGCGTGCTCGCAAGTTTTTCATCTTTGTGCAGAACTACGAGGAGGAGGATGCCAAAACACACGAGGGAATGGACTTGCGGACAGTTACAACCAAGGAGCTGTTTGAGTATGTGTCTTTGGCCGGAATCTGTAGGTTGATTTGCGAGGTCCATGTTTGTTGGGCATGGCCGCTCGACGTGTGTTGGATCGTAGGGGTTATTGCGACCACGGGAGTAGCGTTTTGGGGGATGATTCTGCCGGGTGCTGCAACTCATCGTGTAAACTGTGATGCAGGAAGTTCGGGCTGGATGCCAACACAGTGGACTTTATTGGGCACTCTTTGGCTCTGCATCGTGATGATCGGTTCTTGTCGGAGCCAGCCTTGGACTTTGTGAAGAGAGTCAAGGTATGCCGAACGTCGTGAGCGCATGGTTATTATCACAGTCGGTCGCTTTCGTTTCGATCCCACCATCGATGTGGCGAGGAAGGCTTTGGGTATTGCAGTGTGCACCGATGTGGCTGATTTGTGTCGTGTTTTGGGACTGATGCAGTTGTACGCCGAGTCGATGGCACGGTTCCAGGGGGGGTCGCCGTACATTTATCCGCTGTATGGTCTCGGCGAGTTGCCACAGGTATGTCCTCGTGTCTTGCTGGTGCCTGTTTCCATTCGTCCAGCATACGAAGCACCGATTGTATTGTGGCGTTGTGAAGCTGGATGGGGAGGTTCGAGGTTATTAGTACGGCGTTGCCACTACCAGACAGTCAGATTGGGAGTTCGCAATGGTTGGTGCCAATTTGCAGGCTTTGGCACCGGGAGTGGTTGAGGCAATGGGTCTTTTAGGGGGCGTGCAACTTCTTCTTCGTTCTTAGCGCCGCGCGTGCGTGGTGTGATGTGATCCGAGTCTGACCTGGGTACGTGAACGTTGGTTTTTGCAGGGGTTCGCTCGTCTTAGTGCAGTGTACGGAGGAACTTACATGCTTGCCAAACCCGAGTGCAAGGTACAAGAATGATGGAGCTGGTGGTGGAGCCACCAGATTTTTGTTTGTTCTCCTGCTTTGGTAGCGAACGAGCAACCGTTGGTGGTTGGGGTGGTGGTGGTGATTGAAAACTGAGCGGTGGGGATTTGACTTGTGGTGTTAACAGGTTGAATTTGATGAGATGGGTCAAGTTATGGGAGTTACATCTGAGGGTGAGACGGCGAAGGCTAAGAAAGTCGTGTGCGACCCGTCATACCTGCCGAATAAGGTAATCGAGCATTGTAGGATTTGAGGTTTGGTGTGGGTGCGCTGTGAATGGAGGTCGTGCTTGTGGCGCCGAAGCGTCTTGTGTGGACGGATCCGTTGAACATGGGGCTTGGTTGGTTTCAGGTGAAGAAGGTCGGGAAGGTGGTGCGTGCTATCTGCTTTATGAGCCATCCAATTCCGAACACCAGCGATTCCGATTCAGTTCAGATTATTCTACCGCAAAAGCAACTTGGCCGCAGATCGGACATGTAAGTGGTGCAGCTTCGAGTGCAGTTTTGTGAGGAATGACTTGGAAGAATTAGGGTGACTGCACGATTCGTAGAGAGGGAGGCAGGCGTTGATGTTGATTTCATGTCGCTGAGATGTGGTGGCCGTAGAAGCGTGATGTGTGGTTGTGCGCTTCTCTGTTACCGAGTTTGTGTGGTGTGTTTGATGCTGACGTTTGGGGACATGGTGGCAGGTATGTGTTCTGTTGTTCTCACTCTCACAACGTGGCTCCGAAAGGCAAGTACATAGCGTTTGTTTCAGCGGAGGTGGAGACGGAGGACCCTGAAGCCGAGCTTCAGCCGGGGCTTGCACTGCTTGGGCAAATTGACGAGAAGATTATCGACATGTACGACATGTACGAGCCAGTGAACGATTCGTCGCTGGACAACTGTTTCATTTCCAAGGTAGTAATTTGGGATCACTCACTGGGAACTCGCATGTGTACGGAGGGAAGCGTATTGAGAGTTGACATGTCTCTGTGCTGAAGAGTTCGGACAATTGTTGGTCCGGTGTCGTTTTGAGAACCTGAGAAATGAGTTGCGAGGCGTGGTTGAGCGGCTCGATGGGAGCCGCTGTCTGCGTTGATGTAGAATTTGTAGATTCGGTTTTTCAAATGAGACGGAGTTGTCTTTTTTGACGTGTGGTGTTTTGGTTTGTATGCGTGGGGCAGAGCTACGATCCAACGACCCACTTTGAGACGACGGTGCAAGACGTGCTTTCGATGTATACAAGGATTACCGGCAAGAATCTGGATCTGAGCGTAGATTTGAGTGCGGCAAGCGCTGCGGAGGAGTAGTGGTGAATGTTAGATTCGAAGGCGTTTTCATTGAGTAGATTGTGGGAGTCTGGTCGTACTGCCAGGCTCTATTGTTGACTACTTTTGTGTAAGGCAATTCACATTTTACATGTTAATTTAATGTCATGAACGACGAGCTTTCCTGTATCGAAGTGCGCTCTGTGGGATGTGGTGGTGGTGGTGTGATGTGATGCACTTGGGTGTAGTAAGGATCATCTTGGATGGGTGCAAATAGTGGTATGCATATTGCGTGCAGTCTGTAAAGCTCTCTCGATCCTTTTGGTGCATGCACGCGGGGGCGTGTACGCTGGACTGGAGGCAATTTTGGAGCACGCCACATGGGCCCGAGGGCCACTCATTTGGGCATCACGTCTCGAGACGAGTTGTGGGATTGGGAGGCCTTTCGAGATTGTGATTGCACCTCTCCCAATTTTGTACAGCATGAATTTGTCAGCACGGTCGGTCGCTATGGTTATTGAAGACTTTGACGGGTTACAGCAGCTGGGCCTTTGACTTTGACACTTGTATGCTTGAAATTGTTTCGCGGATTCTTGGGTATCGTTTTGTAGAGTTTGGGGAGGTGATGCTTGGTTTTTCCGTCTTTTATAGTTATCTGACAAATACGTTTTCAAGCTGTCACATTTAATAAGTCACCGTCGATTTCCACGCATTTTATGTTATAAGACGTTTGTTTGAATTTTGTTGTTTTAATACTATTGCTGTAGTTTTTGCATAGACTTTAAGTAATATTCATTCTGCCACTTGTATACGTATTCTTGTGTCTATTATCAGTTTGCTGTGTGGTGCTGTGGTTTTCCTTTTATTTTATTTTTTTCCTTTTGGTTCTTTTGTAACCTTTCTCACCTCATGAATACTATCATTTCTGATTGTAGTTTTTCTTGATTTATTCCAATGTATTTCTTCAGATTTCCTGTATATTTGTGGTGCATTTTTTATGGTGTATTTTATTTTCAAAGTTTTTGTTTGGAGCCATGTAGTCCTAAAGCAAATACTTCTTATTGAGTCTATTTGATTTAATATCTTTCAAATTATAAAATAAATTATAGGGAATTGATATTTCCACCCATCATTTCTACTATTTCCATCTAGCATTGTGTTGCAACCACCACACTGCCATTGTTGTGGTTTTGTGACTTGTTCAAAAGCAATTTTGTTTTAAATAGTGTCCCAATGGGGTAGCCTTTTGTCTTTGTTAGCAATATGGTCCACCATGGTGGAGATTGTTTTTGGCACCAAGGTCCAATATATGTGCCCTTACTACAACTCGCTAGGCATAGGTCTCAAGAGAGCATAGATTTTTCTTCCAAAACGCCCAAGTAATGCTGTTATTGAAATGCAACAAGTCACAAAATCACTACAACAATAACAACAACAATGGTGGTGTGGTGGATGCAACACAATGTTGGGTGGAAATAGTATAATATTGGGTTGAATTATCAATTCCCTAAATTATATTGCAAATAAGCCTTGTTTCCAAAAGAATGCTTTTCATGGCCAATATCTTCTTTGGCTAGTTAGTACTTTGTTTAGTAGTGTTGTTGTCCAATCCCATATTCTCTTAGCATGACAACATTTTCAAGATCTATGTATTATTCGGTTTGTTGATTGATGAATATATAATAAGCAATGGATTGACAAGTTATGATTTTTCTTGTGCATTCATTGATTGCCATCTCTTTGTGTTGTATTAAGCAAATTGACAAGATTTTTTTAATCTCAAATTTTGAATCAAATAATCTATAGTTAAAATCTTCAAGAAGTCATAAGATTGCTAAAGAACCAATCATCTAACCAACTAACCCTCCTAAGATGCAAGATTATTAAATGGCAATGCCTTCATCCGACCAAAGCATCTACTTTTATATATTTTGGAGTTGAGAATCAATTGAAATAGAATCCTAAGGACTTCTATTAGAATAATAAGAGAATCTTAAGAAAATACCATGAAAAAATAAAAAGCCATATTCTTAAGAATTACATTATTCCAATCTTAGTACAAATAATCAAATAGATTGGAATAATTCTATCTCATTACCAAATGCAATGGAAAGCTTTATGGATAATACTAAAGCTAAGAGAAAGTCTACCTTAAGATGGATTATATGGCACAAAAAAATTGTACTTAATGCAAGGTAAGTAAAATTAAGCAAAGGAATAAATAACAATTGGTCTATTTATTTCTCCATTTCTATAGAAACAATACTTTATTTCTTTTGAGAATGTGCTATAGCCAAGAAAGTTTGAAAATACAAAAGTAATCTATTATACCAACTAAGTGAAGTTTGACTAAGTGAACAACCTTGGCCCACCTTAACTCTCTAATAAGCTATCTTTATAGAAGCTATTCTTCAAATTAAGGATATAAAGAGACTATGACTACTCACAGTTGGATCTTACTTCTACACCATATAAAAATAGTTAAATACCAAGATATTCAAAGGAGTTTGAAATGACATCAAAATCAAACTAATTTTATGGAATCAACTCATGAATTATGGTAAAGCTAGCTAGCTAATTCATCACTAGGCAAATAATGCATAAATATCCTTTCAATTTCTCTAAGTTTTATGCAAATTTGAAGAATTGTAGATAACAACAACCAAACTAGGAGTAGTTGTCTTAGATATTCTTATTAGATAGAACAAAATTTCTTCTATTAAGATTTGTCTCTTCTATCCCAATTCTCATCCTTAAAAACTTTTGAATCATTCTATTTGCATACTAATAGGCAAAAAATTAGCTCAAATATTGAACCATAGTATAACTTAAGATTTGTAGAAGTGGTTGTCTTAGATATACTTTTGAATTCTTTTAAAACTTATAGAGTTATTAGAAAGAAAATATTTATTTTAAATCTAAATTTTCTTTGAGGGGTGCTTGATAAAAATAATATAAATATTATTAATTCATAGTCAAAAAGTGTTATATTACTTTTTATTTTTTATACTTAAATTTTTTTTTTTAAAAATAATTAGGTGGATATATAAGATTTATCTAATCTAGCTAATATACTTATTATTTTTTGCATGTTGTTTAAATATAATTATGTGATTTATTGTTAAAAAATACTTATTTAATTAGAATTCAATCTTAAATAAAAATCATGTTTCTCTTCATCTCTTTTAAGAATCCTTCTCCAAAACATTTGTCAAATTCAACTTTTATAGTATTCTTTGTCACCTTCTAATATCAACGGAATAATATTTAGAATTTTTTTAATTAAAGTAGCCAATAGTTGGATATATTTATGATAATTTTTGGATGCTTAAATTTTGTTATTTTAAATCTATCTCTTAGAGTTTCTTTGAGCATAAAGTCTCATATCTAAATTTTAATATTATTTATATAATTTTTTTATTTTTATAATTTTTCTTAGATTTTGGAATTCTTTGATATTAAAAGATGATATTTTTATTTTTATTTAAATAAATTTAAAAGAAGAAAAATACCTATGAATTAATAAATTGTGACATTTAGATAAATAAGTCCTTCTTTTTTATGTGTTGATGACTTATCTTCTATTTTTCTTCTATTGTAGAAATTAACTTATTGATTTCAAATTTTTTTAAATTCCTTATTAATTTTACATGATTCTAATTGGACATTATAGAAATTGAGGTCCAAAGTCATATTTTGTTATATTTCTAAGGCACTAAATAAAACTCATATATCTAAAGAAAAATAATTTCTCAAAAGAGCTTTATATCTAAAGCATATTTTAAAAGACAACATGTCAAAATCTTTAGGAGGTCTTTGTACTTAGAAGTCAAGATGAGAGCTTACAACTTTTAAATCTTTCTATTAGTTGAAATCAAGAAGATTCATTTAAATTGCTTCATACTTAGAAAAATCAATCCAAAAGTGCTAAAAAGAAAAGATGAGATAGAATACATATTTTTTATATATATCATAAGTAGTGTTGTTTTTTTAAAAAATTATTAGATCCATATAAAGAAGTGGTTTTTAGAAATTTTAAGAAGTGATATTACAAATTGCTAATAAAAATATTCAAAAAAATAAAAATAATTTTTTCATATTTTTTATAATTTTAAAAATAATGATATAAATTGATATATTTATATTCATAATAAAATAATAATTTGATTCATTTCATAGTCTTTTCTTACTTTATTATATATCTAAAGACCAAGACATTTAAAAAAAGTTTTTTCTAATAAAGCTAAGAATCTTAATAAGGCATTTGAACCATGGCCTTTTGAAGTAGGCTTCTAGGTATCAAGACTCTTTTAATATACCTTCTATTTGATAAAAAAAATTCTCTTTTGGAAGCATTAATCTTTAGATATAATATGAAGTAAGAATAGGTTGTGAAATAGGCCAAATCATTCTTAGATTACAAATCTAAATATATCAACTTATATCTTTATTCTAACAATTATAACAAGTTTATTTATTTTATTTTTAATAATTTTTTTTAGAATTAATTTATATAATTTAATTTTTTAAAAAGCTACTTTTTTGATAAGGATCCAATTAAATTTTCTAACAATAACACTATTTATGCCATATTTAAAATTAAAAAAATGCATTCTATCTCATCTTTTTTTCTTAAAGATTTTTAGTTGATTTTTCTAAGTCTAAAACCAATGAAATAAAACCTCTCTATTTCAACCAATCAAAGCATTTAAAAATTGTGGCCTCTTATCTTCTATCTTAGGTGTAAATACCTTTATAATGCATCTTTCCACCAAGCATGCTTTTGAACCACAATGTACTCAACCCCGCTTCATATATTACCTCTTTAATCATCACCATAGGGATTGAGAGCCATTCAAGTCTCTAAAATATTGCCTTATTTTTTGTGATTATTTGGCATTTGGAAGATCAACCATGGATTTATATTGTTTTACCTTCCAAGTAATATGTATCCAATACATGTAATCTCTTTTGAGATAACTATTAGAAAATTCACACAAATGTTCCTTGTAGCCTTATAAATGAATCCCATTAAAATTTCAAGTCTACTCTCAAGCTGTTGCCTTCGAAAATCAGGATTACAATGATTTGGATTTCTATTCCTGTTTGACCACATTGTTTATTGGCTAAGCGGCTACAGAGTGGTGATTCTGTATTCCTTCCCTATATTGATTGGTCTCACTATCAATTCAACTGTGATTACAGTAGCTCTGCTTATTTTTTTCAATATTATCTTTTTTGTTGTTGCAGCATTGGACCAATTTAGATCATTGAGCTGGATATCCCAATGAACTTGTTGATCCTAGGTTGTTGATTTTCTACCATCTTGTGTTGAATTGATGCATCCTTAAGATTTCAAGTATAGAAGAGGGCTTATTGCATATATTTTTATACTCTTTGTAGATGTAAGTGATTATTTTATTAGTCACTCAGGGCGACTTTACACTACAATCATGTGGTCAAGCAGATCTTGGATAATTTCACTTGAAATTAAGAAAAATATAAAAGTCTATTAAAATGTAATAAATATGACCTTTGGCTTATTTGTTTGATTGAGAATTGGATTTTTATTCTAGTCTAATCGAATTTTGTGTTGAATGGATAATTCTTTGATGCCAAAACTACCATAAAGTATTGCCATGTGGCACTTTCAACCAAAACATCTATTGGCTATTTGCCTCTAGTGTGAAGGCCAAGCGGTCAATTTTTTCTTTCTACTAATCATATTGCTAGAATCCTTTGTCCACTCAACAACTGGCCGTAGTGTAAAGTGGCTCTCATTTTAAAAAATTCATTTCTTCAAAGAAGCACCTTGTCATTATCATGGTCAGTTAAGCATTAGAGACACATATAACTAGTCTGATTTTTCTAATTATTGAAAAATATTTCAAATGTGACAGGTTAGATATAATTTATAAAAAATATATATTAATAGTTAGTATTTTTTAATTAATTTTTTTTTGGATTTAACCTAAAAGAATTTATAGTTTTATGTTATTCTTATAACTTGTAATTTAGAGATTTTACAAATTTAGGGATTTGAGAGATTTTAATTTCATGTGGATATTTTTTTTTGATTTTTTCTAAATACATTCTTCAAATGTTCTCAGAATATAAATTTAATTTTTTTAAAAAATAAAATTACAATCAATTTATAAGCATATGTATATTTATTTATATTATAATATTAATTAATAAATTATTTAAATCTAAAATTAAAAAACTGTTGAGAATATATGGAACTTTTTTCTGATTACATTAATTATAAACAAGGGATTTGAGAGAACTTTTTGTTTACCACAAGTGGTAACAATTAGGAAAAATAAAGTAATCTGAACTTTATTGATGCACCAAATAATAAAGCATACAAAATTTCTTCAAGTATAGACTAGTGATGGAGTTAAAAAGTTAGAATGTTGAAAATATTTAAAGATGATGGGAAAGTTCATATGTTGTGAATAATTCAATGATGGAAATTGATTATAAAAAATATTTAATAAACAAATTAAATTTATCAAATGTTATTATCTTTGTATTAATAAATACAGTAAAGTGAAAATTAGAAATTTCATGCATGTTTTATAGAATACAGAAAAGGTAATAAAGCTTACCCAAAGAAAATCCTACTTAAATTTCAAGAAAAAATCTTGCTTTTCTCATGTAACAAAGCTTAAACAACAGCCTTCCACTTCTTTTTCATTTTGACTCCAGCATTCCAGTAGCAGTTCATGATCTAGAATGTTTGAGTTGATTGCCTTTTCTAATTAACTAATCATTGACTGAACTTTAGCAGATGAACTTATATCATTTTGTAGAGCTTAGTTTCTATATGCTGACAGTTATTGCAGCTCATAATCAGGATCACCATGGATGTTAACCAACCTGTTAACAAAAATGTGGTTTACGAGAGCTTCACATTCCAGCCCATGACTGTCTTTTAAGCTGAAAATGGTGAATTTCCAGTTCTGGTGTTTACATGCAGAGAGACACCAGGACCAGATTTGGATTCATCTGAGAATTCCTGAATAGTTTCACATTGTCAATGAAAATGTCCCACTCCTGGTAGATGCAGAATGGAAAAACCCCAACGTATACCTATCACTGTTTCATAGACTCACAAAGGATGCATCTATACTAGCCCTCAGATCTGCAATATCACATTAATCCATTTTTGTTCAGATTCTATTTTAAGATGACCCTATTGCTTTTACAGCAGTGGGGTATTTTCATTGATGGTGAAGTACAAAGTGAGTAGTCTTCATGTGACATTGGAGGTTCAAGCCTGGACCTTGATTCAAAACTCTGCAGTACCAAAAATAAACTCAAGATGTACTTCCTCTCCATGCTGACAGTGATTTTCAACTACTCTCAATCTGTGGATAACCAGTCCAAAGTCACTATTGCAAAGCCAAATCCCCCCCTAAAAAAGGATTGAAAGTGCTTTCCTGGCAACAGGACAAATCAGTTCTTGCCCACCTCCTCAGTACTTTTCACCCATATTCTTTGCTCCATTGACTGTAAGATCTCTTGAATTGATTGCTGTATGGTAGCATGAACTTTGGCTTAATGTTGGTATGGTTTAATGGCTAGAACATAGTGGGCACTATACCAGTTCAACTCAAGTGTCCAGCAACATTATGACTGGAGTAATCTCTGAAGAGCTTGAGCAATGAAACTAGAAAGCACCAAATCCAGGCTCACCTGCAGACTGGGTGATATATTGCAGCTGAACAACCACATCAGCATCACTGAGCCCACACAGTGTACATCAAAAGTTGTGGCATATGTTGTGCAGGATAGTATGTTAACTCATCATGCCACAATTATTTTGATTTTTTAGCTTTGGATTCTTTTTTAAATAATTTGGAGATATGAAAACATAGAAATATGTGAAAATAATTGACTCATATAAGTGGAGTACTTACAAACAAAAAAGAATAAAGGAATAAAGGGGTGTGATGCACCTTGTGCTTATTGTAGTTTTAAACTACATCCTTCTATGTTGTAGAAATTTGAGTATTTATTTATTGACATTTTTGCAATGTGTAAATTTGACTATTCATCATTTAGTTGAATCAAGGAGTAGTTTTATTTATTTTCTATTTGAATGTAAAGAGTTTTTCAGATATATTTGATTTTAAAAAAAAAAAAAAAAATAATAATAATAATAATAATAATATTCAAACCAAATTAGGAAAAAAAATGTTTTGGAATTTTTCATAAGAATTGCATTTGAGGCATTTCAAATATCTAAACATGTAATTATTAAATATAGTATTGTTGATTTATTAAAAAATTAATATTATATTCGAAAATTATAAATTATACATAAAAAATTAATATTGATGGTAAAATATCATTTGCAAGGTTCTCATTCTACTATATGCAAATCTTTTTAAAATCTGCAAATTTACTTTTACAAAAACATTTGGTCTTGCCTAGGATTCTTTATAATTATATATGTTATTTGATGTTTTGACAATAAATTTTATACACCTTGCTAATATTACCACTATATAATAGCAAAGTTTGAATATTATTGACTTTACCAAAAACATACATATTCAAAGTTGGTAATAAATATTAAATATTTGAAAAATATTATAATATAAAATTACTATAATAATATCATATATATTATTGAATATAATATATAATATACTAATAATTATATTATAAAATATAATATATTTATAATTATATTTACTATATATATTAAGTAATATCATAAATTAATTTATTGAATATTTGTTATAATTAAATTATATCATTTAGTTCAAAATATTAAATTTATAATACCTAAGTTCTACCAAAAATATATAAATATTGATAAAATTAAAATAGTATATGGTTTAATAACTAATTTGAGATAAATGGTTGATTTTTTTTTTATTGACGATGTTATTATAAACTTAACATATATAAATAAAGATTGATAAATTTATAGTATATTTATTTATCATTAATTAAATATTTGAAAGATTAAAATACTAATTTGAGATAAAATAATAATAATAGTATTAATAATTTATTTCACTTAATTTAATTTGATCATTATAATCTTATTATATAAAATTTTGATATGTAATTTGTGTAAAATTTATTTGTTTAATTAAAATAAAATAATTTCATCAAATTTAAAACTTTAAGTTTTTAGATTATTTTTATAAAAAGATTTATGATAGTATTTTATTTATAAGTATTTATTCAAATGAATTTAAATTATATATATATATATAACTTGGTGATAGTTCAAAATTTTAATTTTAATTACAAATTAAAAAATCTCTAAAACATTATAAACTTTTAAGAATTTTAAAATCTAAATATAAAAAATGATACTAAAATATTATATAAAATTATTTAAAAATAAGTAATTTAAAATTTTAATGATATAATTCATTATTAGCTAAAAGTTAAAATAATATTATATTGATTAAGATATAAATTATAAATATAATTTTATACAATGCATGATGTTGATTGTGAGATATATATATATATATATATATATATATATATATATATATATCTTTCTAGTAATTTTTAAAAAATTAAACAAATATATATATCAAAAGTTTTTTCAAAAGTTAAGAATATATATATATATATATATATATATATATTTAAATATATGGGTCTCAAGAAATTATTTATTATGAGTAAAATTTAACATATTATAAATTTTATTTAAAATATATCAAAAAAAAAGTTGTGATTTTATTTACTTTAAGAAAGTGGTTTAAGAAAGTTTAAAAAGTTTAATGATTTTAAGGCAGTTGTTAGATAAAAAAATGATTAAATATTATTTAATCATATTATTAAATCAAATTATTTAAATAAATAATTGTAGTGCCTAATGAAATAAAAGTATGACAAAGTAATGATTAAATATTATTTTTAGATATTGTATAGAATTCAGAAAAACTTAATAAAAGTGTTTATAAAATAAATTATTAATTTAATTTTTTTTATCAAGTCTATATATATATATATATATATATACACTAAAGTTTGTTTAAAATATTAGTTAAAAAAATCTGGTTATCCATTTGTTATAATATAAGTAAACTTGTATTTTTATTTACATTTAGTTAAATTAAATATTATTTTGTATTAGATTTAAATTTTAATTTATTAAATAAAATCATATAAATGAGATATTAGAAGATTTTGGTATATTTATTTTTGTCTAATTTTATCCACTACTAGCTAATTTTATTTATTTATTTATCTTGTTATATAAAATTCTAATATAAAATATCATTCAAATTTTTTAAAAAAACTTAATAATATTTAATAATTAAAATATATATATATATATATTAAAAATATTTAGAAGAATGAAAAATTTTAAATAAGTATGATAGATTTTGTGATTTAGAAAAAAAAATCAATATACAACTTCAGTAACTCAATCACATGAAAATGTCAAGAGTAGAGATTATAACTTGTTAATTCTAAAATAATGCTATCAATTAATGTTTATTTAAATATATATTTTTATTAGAAAATTTAAATATTTTTATTAATAAGATAATATACTATGTTTATTAAAATTTAGTATTAAATTATTTTTACACCAGTTGTATCCTATTAGATCTTAGTATATAATATTTAGCTTTTTTTTATTGTTTTTTTTTAAAGATTCTAGATATGGACAAAAAATTTCCACATATATATTTAAAAAATAATATGTAGTGAAAAATAAAATTTTAAATTTTAGAAAAAATTTAGAAAAAATAAATAAAAAAATAAAAATATTATTTTTTTATTTCTTTAAATTAACTAACCAATCATAATTTAGATTTGTTACATGTTATAATTTTTTATTTTCTATTGAACTTCATGCTTTCCAATGTTTGAACTTTGATTAAGTTAACTTTAAAAACTTATTAGTAAGAAGTCAATTCTACATAGACTTATAAAAAATATTAGATACTATCAATTAAAATCATGCTTAAAAAAATTTAATTAAGCATATTTTATGCTTATAACTTAGAAATCAATCTATATATATATATATATATATATATATGTATATGTATGTATATATATGAGTATGTATATATGTGTTAAGAAGAATTTAGAAAGTAAACAAATTATAATTATTATAAATTAATTAAAAAATATAAGATTATTAACAATAAAAATAAAAATATCAAAATTTAAAATTATAGTGTTATATTTTTTTAGAATATATTCATAATAAAATACTAATATATATATATATATATATATATATATATATATATATCTCTCAAAATCTACTCAATAAATTTTGATTCAATGGTTGGTTCATCTTCATTTTTTAAAATAAGATACAAAATAAATAAGTTTATCAAAAGCCAATAAAAAAATTGTTCTTTAAACTTGATTGTTTTTATTCTTAATTTGATACCAATAAAAAGAGGCCTAAGAGTATAAACAAAAAAATGAAAGAATATTTTTTTAAAATATAGATGTATTAAAGATATATGTATATAAATAAGTATTAAAGTTATCAAAAAATTACATTTATGCTCTTTAATTTTTTACTTAAATCAAAATATTTTTCATATTTATATAAGATTAATAATAATATTTTTAATAAAATTCAATGTATTTTTATCTAAAAAATAAATTGAAATTACTTATAAAATTAAATTATTATTAGTAGAAGATATTAAAATCAATGTATGCAAAATTCATTTTAATTTTTAATAGAACCATCTTATTATAAAAAAATTATTTATTAACAACATAATTTATCTTTATTTTGATTATAAAAAAAATTATTATATAATTTTTAAAATATTTATTATAGAATTAAATAGAAAAATAATTTTATAATAATATTTTATAATAAATTTTTATAAACTAGCATCTTAGAGTTTAAAAATTTATCCTTATAAGTAAGAAACATAATTGTAAAAAAATATACATGATAATTTATTAAGACAATGTATCAAAGGTATCAAGGACTTAAACTAAAAGAAGATGCATAAATTAGTGAAATCTATATCAAAAGAAAATGACAAAATTGAAATAAGAAAATATATATATCTATATATATATATATATATATATATATATATATATATATATTTAAGAAGAAACTAAAATGACTCTTGATTACAAAGATTCTTCAATTACACTATAAGAAAGAAAAGAGTTGACAAGAGTAAAGAAAGCTTCATTCTAGTCTCTATACATACTATCTATCTAAGAACTATGTGGCAGTGTTCTATAGGAATTCTAACATATGTCCAATCTGTAAGATAGATATCAAACTTGCAAAACAAGTTTCTTATATGTGCGCCACGTACTTAGCTTGTTCTAAAAGCTATCAACATGTATGACACATGGCTAATTTGTTGGCCAAGTTTCTAATCTATCAATCACCTATAAATATATATAAAGGTGAAATCACGTCTATAAAGCTTTTAGAAAGTTTCTTTATAAGATATTATCAAATTAACCTATTTTTATATACTTATACCTATTCATATTAATTAGATAATTATTAGAATAAATCTTATGTCCGTGATATTATTACCCCTTTAAAGGACAATTTCCACAAGGAGTGGTGATTACATGTTGAAGAAGTCTAAGATGTGCCAAATTATATTTTCTACATACTTTGATCTTTGTTCCTTTTAGAAGTAGTTGATAGGTCTTCTTAGCTATTAATAATGTCCTATAGCAAGGCAAAAGGACTACCTTGATATTTGATCATTGTTGAAGTCTTCATAACTTCCTTCAAAGAAAACATTTGGAACACCATCAGGAGTAGTTTTTACCTTCAAAAGTATCACCAAATATCAGAAATTTCTTCCAAGATCGTGATATCAAATACATTGTATCTTGCCATCAGTCCAATGAACAACATATTATTCTTAATGATCTTCATTTCTATTT